>JAKWJD010000490.1:0-20992 GCA_027705065.1 Solanum peruvianum | reverse complement strand
ATAAAACTTTTATTTTTTGATTTGGAAAAAGAAAAAATCACAAAAATATATTCTTTGAATTTTCCTATATTTGATAGAGAGATAGTATTTTATTTTTGCCAATTTATACCACTAGACGGTGCTACTGGTGTTTTATTAAAAATTAAACTAAATGCTCACAGATAAGTACAAGGGAGACTAGGTTTTACCTTATCATATTCTACCGAAGTATTTTATTGTTAATTACTCTCTCCAACCATTTTTAGTAGTCATGTTACACTTTTGAAAAGTCAATTTAACTAATTTTCAAAGTTAAATTAGATTACATTAATTTGATGTATTAATAAAAAAAAATATTCAAAACCAATATGGAAAATACTATAAATTGTAATCTTTTGTATATCAATATGATTAAAAAATATATGGTAAACTATTAGTCAAAATTCTTGTTGTCTATCTATATATAATAACAGAGGAAAAAATGCCACATGTAAGCACCATAATTATTCTTGGTGTGGGATAAAGAGATATATTATAGGCTTTGTTTCGAGGTGTTTGACTTGCCAGCATGTCAAGTGTGAGCACCAGCGGCCCGGGGGTGTATCTCATTGGATGCCTATTCCAACATTGAAGTGAGAGCGGATTACTATGGTGTTTGTTGTGGGTTTGCCTACCACAGTGTCGTTGATAGGCTGACCAAGTCTGCCTACTTCATTCCGATTCACGTGAAGTATACGCCAGAAAAGTTAGCCGAGCTATATATTAATCCGATTGTGCGACTACATGGAGTTTTTGTTTCTATCATATCACATCGAGGTTCACTATTTACTTCTCACTTCTGGAAGGCATTACAACATAGTCTGGGTACTCAGTTAGATATGAGAACGATATTTCACCCTCAGACAGATGGTCAATTTGAGTGGACCATTAAGGTATTGGATGATATGCTTCTAGCGTGTGTGATCGATTTTGGTGCTAGATGGGATCGACATTTACCCTTAGCGGATTTCCCTATAATAACAGTTATCACTCTAGTATCCGAATGGCCTCATTAGAGGCATTGTATGGTAGACGGTGTAGATCTCCAATTGGTTGGTTTGATTCAAAAGAGATGGACTCTTAGGATATAGATTTGCTTAGAGATTCTATGGAGCAAGTCTGTATGATTCAATATAGACTCTTGACAGCCCAGAGTCAACAGTAGAGTTATGCAGACCAGAGAGATAGAGCATTAGTGTTTATGGAGGGTGATCATGTTTGGCTCTAAGTATCACGCATGAAGGGTGTGATGAGGTTTGGAAAGAAGGGAAAGCTTAGCCCTAGGTTCATTACACCTTTTTAGATTTGAGCCCAGTGGGAGAGGTGGCCTATATTTTGGCATTGCCACCTAGATTGTCTGCAGTTCATCTTGTTTTCCATGTCTCTATGCTTCGGAAGTATATTCCGGATGAATCTCATGTCCTTTCACTTGACTCCGTGAAGTTGGGTCCAGACTTTACATTTTAGGAGGAGCCTATAGATATTTTGGTTTGGCAGGTTCGAAAGCTTAGGACCAAGGAGACTGCTTCAGTAAAAGTGAAATAAAAGCACCGATCTGCGGGGGAGGCAACTTAGGAGACAGAGTCTGACATGCGTGCTAGATATTCACAACTTTTTTAAGATCCATGTACTTTCTTTAGTCTTATGTTCGAGGACAAACATGATTTTTAATGGTGGATAATGTAATGACCCGGAAGGTCATTTTTGGAAATTTGAATTATTTGTTTAACTTGATTAATTAATAGATAGTTAGTGGGTTAAAGTGATAATTTATTTAAGATCTTATACTAGTTGTCGCTCATATATAAAAATATAAATTGGTGAAATTTAGTACTTTTACTGTAATTATTATTTAAAGAAATAAGAGCAAAAGAAAACTACCCTAAAACACGATTCGTGCACCCTTGGCAACGGAGATTCTACCTAAAGGTAAGCAAATCTTTTCTATTTATGCCTGCTTTATCTTATTGTCGTATATATGCAATGTTACTGATTTGTAAGAAATGAGATTGAATGAATTTTTAAAGTTGACATGTTAATGTGGATTTGGTTGAATTAAGGGAAATCATAATTTATTCTTTTCATAAAGTGATGATAAAAGTTATATTAGTATTATAATGTGGGTTTGAAAGAGGTTGAAATATTTGAGTTGTGAAAGAATGAATGGAATATTATATTATTAGTATTTTTTAGATTTGATTAGCATTGTTTGTCTCTTTTGGATCAATTTTTAGTTGAGAATTGACATGATAATTGGCCAAGTAATTGATAGCCAATAATGACATGATGATGATGATATAATTGGAAAGCATTAAATAGTATTGTATTAGTAAAAATATGCATAATAAGAATTCAATGCATGGCTGGAGCAGTGTGTTCATTATCTTTCCGTGTTAGCGTGAGAGGCACATGTAGTGTAGCTTTATTTTTAAATTGTTTTTTATTTTTATTTTATGACTTAAAGAGATGATACAAATTTTTGTTATATAGTGAGTCAAGGAAATTAAATATTTGTATATTATATTATACGAAAACTATTAAGGTTTTATCATTTGGAAAATATGATGGTTGTATGTGAGTTGGCATCAACAATTATGAACTTGGTCATAAAATTGGGTGAATTTAAAGGTCAAAATTAAAAAAAAATATATAATAATGTGGGTGTTGTTAGTTCTAAAACCTTATTACGAATGTATACTTGAATATATTCCATTGGTTCGGAAGCTCAACGGAAGGGGAAGGCTCAAGCCCCGGAGTGATTATTCGATTGGCTAAGGTAAGTGGATTTCTATTCTCTGGCTAAGTGTATAATTTTCGTGTATTTCCTTGTGTGGTGTTGAGAATGATTTGGAGACTTGTTGCTTAATTGTTGGTGTTGT
Organism: Solanum peruvianum; assembly: GCA_027705065.1. NCBI lineage: Eukaryota > Viridiplantae > Streptophyta > Magnoliopsida > Solanales > Solanaceae > Solanum > Solanum peruvianum. The sequence goes on along the minus strand of JAKWJD010000490.1, from coordinate 18,095 downwards.
ATTCTTTGTTGTAAATTATGTTTTGATATCAAAATGGTTATCTCATCATTTTGAGCATGTCATTTTGCATATGAGACATTGTTGTAATAAGAGTTATCAGATAAGAGGATGTACCATTTCGAGGGTCGTATCGTGAACCGCAATGGATATTATATTTTGAGGGACGTATTGCGCGCCATGATGGTTACTATTATTGAGAGTTGTATCGTGCGCCGCGACAGATGCATGGACAGATATGTCCTCCATGGGCCCCAGACTGAGAAACAGCGGGTGTGTATCGTTAAGGAAGACATGCATTACTATACTTGACATTGCATCACACGGCATTGCACTTTTTTTTTGATGAAGTTGAATACGTGTTTTGCTGATCTTGTTAGTGTTTCTCTGTTAAAATTGTGACTTTTGAATATTGAATTGTTGTTGAGAATATATAAACTAATAGGGTGTGGTTATTGAGTTGTGTGTTTGGTAAACCCTGAGTTGTTTGTAGTGTGGAGGTTCATATAGGGTGTAAGGATTACCCGTATTTTGTTCTCTTTACTTGTGTTTAGAGGTTTGCTTGTTGGATACCGCGTAGTTTGATACTTACCCTTTGCTTCTACAAGTTTTGTAGGCTACGAGCCTAGATTTTTGTGATACCTTCCATTCTCTTCGTTTTCGAGGCATCTTGTGGAGGATTGGGAGGTAGCTGCTTGTCATCTCAGCGGACTTTCCTACTCCAGTTTATGGATTTGTTTTTACTTGAAAGACAAATTCATGTTAGGCTCGTATTTTTATTTCAATTCTACTAATTTACATTAGAGGCTTGTGCACGTGACTACCAGGTTTTGGGAATTCAATTATGTTGAATTTTTTTTGAATTACTAATTGTTATTAGACTTTGGCTTTATTTCTGCATTTTATCAAAATTATTGGGTTAGGATGGCTTGTCTTAGTGGGATAAGATGAGTTCCATCACGCCCATTTTTGGGTCGTGAAAAAATGATATCAGAGCCCAGGTTCATGGATCTCACGTGTATACAAGCCGAGTCTACGTAGAGTCTCAAGGATCAGTACGGAGACGTCTGTACTCATCTCTGAGAGGCTATAAATATTACTAGGGAATTGTTCATTCTTTCTCATCGTGCATAGTTACCTTCTTTAGTAATGAGTTGTTGTATACTCTTTGGACATATGACGAGGACTAGAACTAATGTTACTGGTGGTAGAGTGGAGGCACTTCCCGAGGCAGTTGTTGAGGCCCCCGCTAGGAGTAGGGGTAGATCTCGAGCTAGAGGTCGTGCTAGTGGTGCGACAGTAGACATAGGTCGTGACCGTGGAGCAGCACCAGTGAGAGGTCGTGCTAGAGAGGTCTCTCCAGAACCTCAGATTGATGGCACAGAGGACCAGGTTCCTCTAGAGCCTGTAGTCACACCTTTGTTTCAGGATACACTATTGAGGATGTTAAGTGTGCTAGAGGGATTTTCTCAGGGTGATGGTGCAACCGCCACACCACATGACTCTCGTACTAGAGAAGGGGCTCAAACCCAAGAGCAGCAGCAAGCTCCAATTGTTTAGGATGCGGCGGGGTAACTACCAGTGGATCCCGCGGTTCAGAATGATGTTGCACCAGCAGTTGGGGGTCAAGTTGCACCGGTGGTTGTTTTGACAGAGGATGAGCAGCGTAGGTATGAGAGATTTCGAATGATGGACCCACCTCAGATTCAGGGTGGATGAGCGAAGATGCTCATGAGTTTCGAACTACCTCCCGAGAGTTACTAGACGTGGTTGGATTAGATGAGACACATTGGGTTTGATATGCTACACTCCATCTTCATGGGCCAGCGAGAGACTGGTGGAGGACTTATTCTGGGGTTTTACCAGTTGGATCTCGTCCAGTGACTTGGGAGCAGTTTGCTAGTGCATTCCAAGATCGATTTATCCCTTGGAGCGTGAGAGATGAGAGTCGCTTGAGGTTTGAGAGTATGAGACAGAATGGTTTATTGATTACAGAGTATGAGGCGCTTTTTTGACAGTTGTTTAGGCATTTGTTGTCTATTATACCAAATGAGACATAGAGGATACAAAGATTTATGAGGGGATTGACTTTCTCTATCAGGTCAGTTTTGTTTCGTGCATCTAGGGAACTTCTTTCCAGTCCATTGTGAGCGCCACCAAAGAGGCGGAATTAATGGAGAGAGAGAGGACTTTGGGGACCTTAAAAGGGCCCGTTTATCAGGTCAGTTTCCCGGTGCCTCATCTGGAGGCAGGGGATCACAGGGAGTGAGTGGTTCTTTTCAACAGCGGGGACCTGTTCATGCATCTATGCCGACATTTGAGGGTGGCCAGACATCTAGGGGTTCTTATAGCTGGGGTCAGGTCTCGTACGGTTCACAACAGCGACCTACAAGGCGAGGCAATTATAGTGGGTTTTAGGGTCCACACAGCAGTTCGTAGGTCATAGATTTTGTTTTACTTGTGGAGATCCCAATCACCTAATGCGGCAGTGTACTTCTCAAAGGGGTCGTGGTGGGCCTCGACCTAATTTTACATTCAAGACTAGACCACCAACACCATAGGGTAGAGGTCGTGGCAGATTTCACTCAGGTAAAGGTGATAGAGTTTTTAGAAGTGGTGTTGCAACTCAGTAGAGTGGGGGTATAGGTACCACCCAGGCTGGAAGTGGACGAGGAGGCCAGTGCTATGCTTTCCCGGGGAGACCTGAGGCAGAGACCTCTCATATTGATATTATAGGTATCATCCCAGTTTGCCATCGACATGCGTCTATTTTGTTTGATCCAGGTTCTACATTCTCTTATGTGTCTATGTATTTTTCAGCTAAATTTGATATGATATGTGATAGCATGACTGTACCTATTCGTGTTTCTACACCCGTGGGTAATCCCTTAGTGGTGGATCAAGTGTATCGATCCTGTCTTGTTTCTTTGGCTAGGTGTGACACTTGGGTAATTCTGGGGATGGTAGACTTTGATGTTATCTTAGGTATGGATTGGCTTTCTCCTTATCATGTTTTCCTTGTTTGTAATGTTAAGACTATGACTTTAGCAATTCCTGGTGTTCCGAGGGTTGAGTGAAAGAGAGTTAGTGGTTCTCATCCTATCAAGGTCATCTCTTTTATATGTGCTCAGGCATTGGTGGAGAGGGGGTGTTTGTCTTACTTAGCTTTTATTTGGGATACTAGCGTTGAACTCCTATGGACTCTGTTCTCGTGGTTCAGGAGTTTCTCGATGTATTTCCTTTTGATCTTCCAAGTGTTCCTCCCGATAGGGATATCAATTTTGCTATTGATTTTGAGCCGGTCACTAAGCCTATTTCTATCCCTCCATATTGTATGGCCCCAACAAAGTTGTAAGAATTAAAGGATCAGTTGCAGTATTTATCGAGTAAGGGTTTTATTCGCCCTAATGTATCACCTTGGGGTGCATTTGTATTGTTTGTGAAGAAGAAGGATTGGACTATGAGGATGTATATTGATTACAGACAGTTGAACAAGGTAACAGTGAAGAATAAGTATCCTCTTCCGCTATTGATGACTTTTTTGATCAGTTACAGGGAGGATCATTATTCTCTAAGATTGATTTGAGGTCTTGGTATCATCAATTGAAGATTAGAGCATCAGATATACCTAAGACAGCTTTTCGGACCCAGTATGGGAATTATGAGTTCCTAGTGATGTCCTTTGGATGGACTAATACCCCTGAAGCATTCATGGAGTTGATGAATGAGGTGTTTCGACCATACCATGATTCTTTTGTGATTGTTTTCATCGTTGACATCTTGGTTTACTCCAAGACTAAGGAGGACCATGTCCGACACCTGAGGATTGTACTTTAGAGATTGAGAGAAGATAAGTTGTATGCCAAGTTCTCAAAGTGTGAGTTCTGGCTTACTTCTGTGGCATTCTTGGGACACGTGGTGTCCAAGGAGGGTATTAGAGTAGATCCGGCCAAGATTGAGGCAGTTAGAGGCTGGACACGACCTACTTCATCTACTGAGATTCGGAGTTTTGTGGGATTGGTAGGCCATTATCGACGATTTAATCAGAATTTGTCTACTATTGCCGCTCCATTAACTATATTGACTTGACATGATGTGCGTTTCATTGGTCTGATGAGTGCGAGAAGAGCTTTCAAAAACACAAGACTTTGTTGACTAAAGCTCCTTTGTTGACTCTACTTGAAGAGGGTGTAGACTTTACAGTGTATTGTGATGCTTCAGGAGTTGGATTGGGTGGTGTGTTGATGCAGAAGGGGAAAGTGATTGCTTATGCTTCTAGGCAATTGAAGTCCCATGAGAAGAAATTCCCTACCCATGACTTGGAGTTGGCGGTTCTGCTATTTGTACTTAAGTTATGGCGTCATTATTTGTATGGAGTGCATTGTGAGATCTTCACTAATCATCGGAGTCTTCAGTATATCTTTAGTCAGACGAATTTGAACTTGAGGCAACGGAGATGGATTAAGTTGCTGAAGGACTATGATGTGACCATTTTGTCTCATCCAAGGAAGACCAATGTTCTGGCTGATGCTTTGAGTAGGAAGACTCCTAGCATGGGGAGTCTTGCATCTCTTAGTATTGAGGAGATACCATTGGCTAGAGATGTTCAGATGTTAGCTAACAGTCTTGTCCGATAACAAATTTTAAAAGAGAGTGATGGGATGATTGCTTTTATTGAGGCTCGATCTTCTTTAGTCGAGCAGCTCCGTGCACACCAGTTCAATGATGAAAAGTTATGTCTCATCCGAGACAAAGTAATGAGGGGGAAGCTAAGGAGGATGTCCTTGATTCTGATGGTGTCTTGAGGATCAGAGGTAGGATTTGTGTGCCAAGACAGGCGATTTAATTAGATTGATTCTTGAGGAGGCCCATTGTTCTAGGTATTCCATCCATCCAGGAACGACGAAGATGTATCTTGATTTGAGTCAGCTTTACTGGTGGTGTGGGATAAAGAGAGATATTATAGCTTTTGTTTCGAGGTGTTTGACTTGCCAGGGGGTGAAGTGTGAGCACCAGCGGCCCGGGGCTGTATCTCAGCTGATGCCTATTCCTACTTTGAAGTGAGAGCGGATAACTATGGACTTTGTTGTGGGTTTGCCTACCACAGTGGGTGGTTATGACTCTATTTGGGTTGTCCTTGATAGGCTGACCAAGTCTGCCTACTTCATTCCGGTTCGGGTGAAGTATACGGCAGAAAAGTTAGCCGAGCTATATATCAGTCTGATTGTGCGACTACATGGAGTTCCTGTTTCTATCATATTAGATCGAGGTTCACTATTTACTCCTCACTTCTGTAAGGCATTACAACATGGTCTGGGTACTCATTTAGATATGAGTATGGCATTTCACCCTCAGACAGATGGTCAATCTGAGCGGACCATTAAGGTATTGAAAGATATGCTTCTAAAGTGTGTGAGCGGTTTTGGTGCTAGATGGGATCGACATTTACCCTTAGCGGAGTTCGCCTATAATAAACATTATCACTCTAGTATCCGAATGTCCCCATTTATGGAATTTTATGGTAGACGGTGTAGATCTCCGATTGGTTGGTTTGATTCGGCGGAGATATACTCTTTGGATACATACTTGTTTATAGATTCTATGGAGCAAGTCCGTATGATTCACTATATATTGTTGACATCCCAGAGTCGACAGCAGAGTAATGCAGACCGTAGAGTTAGAGCCTTAGTGTGTGTGGAGGGTGATCATGTTTGGCTCTAAGTATCACCCATGAAGGGTGTGATGAGGTTTTGAAAGAAGGGCAAGGTTAGCCCTAGGTTCATTAGACCTTCAGAGATTTTGATCCGAGGGGGAGAGGTGGCCTATATGCTGGCCTTGCCACCTAGTTTTTTCGCAGTTCATCCTATTTTCCATGTCTCTATGCTTCACAAGTATATTCGGGATAAATCTCATGTGCTTTCACTTGACTCCGTGAAGTTGGGTCCAGACTTTACATTTGAGGAGGAGCCTATAGATATTTTGGATAGGAAGGTTCGAAAGCTTAGGACCAAGGAGATTGCTTCAGTGAAAGTGCAATAGAAGCACCGATCTGCGGGGAAGGCAACTTGGGAGACAGAGTCTGACATGCGTGCTAGATATCCATAGCTTTTTTAATCTCCATGTACTTTCTTTAATCATATGTCGAGGACAAACATGATTTTGAGTGGTGGTAATGTAATTACCCGGAAGGTTATTTTTGGAATTTTGGAATATTGTTTAACTTGAACTAATTAATAGATAGTTAGTGGGTTAAAGTGATAATTTATTTTAGATCTTATACTAGTTGTCCCTCATATATAAAAATATAAATTGGTGAAATTTAGTACTTTTACTATAATTATTATTTAAAGGAATAAGAGGAAAAGAAAACTACCCTAAAACACGATTCGTGCAACCTTGGCAACAGAGATTCTACCTAAAGGTAAGCGAATCTTTTCGATTTATGCCTGCTTTATCTTATTGTCGTATATATGCAATGTTACTGATTTGTATTAAATGAGATTGAATGAATTTTTAAAGTTGACATGTTAATGTGTATTTGGTTGAATTAAGGGAAATCATAATTTATTCTTTTCATAAAGTGATGATAAAAGTTATATTAGTATTATAATGTGGGTTTGAAAGAGGTTGAAATATTTGAGTTGTGAAAGAATGAATGGAATATTATATTATTATTATTTTTTAGATTTGATTAGCATTGTTGTCTCTTTTGATCAATTTTTAGTGGAGAATTGACATGATAATGGCCAAGTAATTGATACCCAATAATGACATGATGATGATGATATAATTGGAAATCATTAAATAGTATTGTATTAGTAAAAATATGCATAATAAGATTCAATGCATGGCTGGAGCAGTGTGTTCATTATCTTTCCGTTTTAGCGTGAGAGCACATGTAGTGTGGCTTAATTTTTAAATTATGTTTTTATTTTTATTTTATGACTTAAAGAGATGATACAAATTTTAGTTATATAGAGAGTCAAGGAAATTAAATATTGGTATATTATTTTACATGAAAACTATTAAGGTTGTATTATTTGGAAAATATGATAGTTGAAATGTGAGTTGGCATGAAGAATTATGAACATGGTCATAAAATTGGGTGAATTTTAAGGTCAAAATAAAAAACATAATAAAGTGGGTGTTGTAAGTTCAGAAACCTTATTACGAATATATACTTGATTAGATTCCATTGGTTCGGAAGCTCAACGGCAGGGGAAGGCTGAAGCCCCAGAGTGATTATTCGATTGGTTAAGGTAAGTTGATTTCTATACTCGTGTTAAGCGTATGAAATTCGTGTATTTCCTTGTGTGGTGTTGAGAATGATTTGGAGACTTGTTGTTTAATTGTTGGTGTTGTATTCCTTGTTGTAAATTGTGTTTTGATATCAAAATGGTTATCTCATCATTTTGAGCATTTCATTTTCCATCTGAGACATTGTTGTAATAAGAGTTATGTGATAAGAGGATGTACCATTTAGAGGGTCGTATCGTGCGCTGAGATAAATATTATATTTCGAGGGACGTATTGCACGCTGTGATGGTTACTATTATCGAGAGTCGTGTCGTGCGCGGCAACAGATGCATGGACATATATGTCCCTAAGGGGTCCCAGACTGAGAGATAGCTGGTGTGTATCGTTAGGGAAGACATGCATCACTATACTTGACATTGCATCTCATGGCATTGCACATTTTTATTTGATGAACTTGAATACGTGTTTTGTTGATCTTGTTAGTGTTTCTCTCTGAATTTTGTGATTGTTAAATATTGAGTTGTTATTGAGAATATGTGTATTAATAGGGTGTGGCTATTGAGTTGTGTGTTTGGTAAACTGGAGTTGTTTGTAGTGTGGAGGTTTAGATAGGTTGCAAGGGTACCCGTATTTTGTTCCCTTAACTTGTCTTTTGAGTTTGTGTTAGGATTGAATTCACGCACACACACTAGATGAATGAAGAACACAAGAACTTTCAAGATAAAGAGATGAGAAATCTAGAGAGAGAGAGAGAGAGAAAACCCAATATTTCGTGGTAACACCCCGTGAGTACATTTCCATGGCGGTGAGGTATATTTATATTAATAAATCAGAGTATTTTTTGTTACAGAGAATAAATAGAGAATAAATAGGAAAGCCTAAAATTAATTAGGGTCCACTACCTAACAATTCTCCCACTTGGAGACTGACTCAGTCATCCAAAAAAATACATTCTCAAAAAAAATCTCTTTATCATCAACATCTTTACCGCACCGCAACATCTGTAGCAACAACTACAGAAGTCCAACAGAGGTTTTACATAACCTCAGTTTCCCAACATCAACACATATCGTCAATATGTCTTCCGGGTTCTTTGCACCCTCTATCTTCTCCAAGCACATATCACCATCCTCCACTACCCTGCGAGTGAAATGGTATTGCCTTCTGATGTGCTTTGTCTTCGAATGATAGACGGGATTTTTCACCAACTCTATGGCATTGTGGCTATCTGAGTAAAGAATCTTCTCGCTCTGCTTCTTGCCCAATTCCTCAAGATAATCTTCCAGCGATATCATCTCTTTCCCAGCTTCAGCTATTTCCACATACTCAGATTCAGTAGATAAAAGAGAAACACACTTCTGAAGCCTGGACATCCAACTCACTGTTGTTCCACCTATGGTGTAAATGTACCCAGATGTACTCTTGCTCGAGTCAACATTCCCACCAAGATCGGCATCCACAAAACCCTGTAGAGTCACCTTGCCTTTGCCAAAACAAAGTGAAGTACTGGATGTACCTCTCAGATATCTCAGAAGCCACTTCACAGCTTCCCAATGCTCTTTCCCAAGGTTCGACCTGTACCTGCTAACAACTCCTACTGCATGTGTTATATCAGGTCTAGTGCAGATCATAGCATACATCAAAACCAACTACTGAAGCATATGGAAGAAGTTCCATGTGATCACTCTCCTCGGCAATCTTGGGTGACTGCTCCTTTGACAATTTTAAGTGATTTGCCAATGGATTAGTCCTGGGTTTAGCATCATTAACCCTTAATCTGCTCAGCACCTTCTCAATGTACAACTCCTGAGATAAATTTAAAGTGCCATCAGATCTATCCCGAGAAATCTTCATCCCCAAAATCTGTTTTGCTGGACCCAAATCGTTTATCTCAAATGCTGCAGAAAACCTTGTCTTCAGATTGTTAATATTCCTCATACTAGATCCTCCAATCAACATATCATCCACATACAAGAGTAGAAAGACATATGAATCAGTGTATTTCTTGAAGTAACAACAAAGATCCTTTTTAGCTTTGCAGAATCCACTCTTGGTCATTAAGGAGTCAAACTTTTTGTACCACTGCGTTGGTACTTTCTTTAGTCCATACAAGCTCCTGGTGAGCTTGCACACCATGTGTTCCTTGCCTGGAACCACAAATCCTTCCGGTTGGTGCATATAGATCTCTTTGTCCATATCTCCATGTAAAAATGCTGTTTTACATCCATTTGCTCTAGATGCAAATTCTCTGATGCAACAACACTCAACAGAAATCGAATAGAGGTTAACTTCACAACATGAGAGAATATTTTAGCATAATCAATACCTTTCCTTTGTGAATATCCATTAACCACTAAACGAGCCTTGAACCTTCTTTTGCCATCTGGTTCTGTCTTGATTTTGAACACCCACTTGTTCAGCAAAGCTCTCTTTCCTGCAGGTAGCTCAGTCAACACCCATGTGTCGTTCTTCTCAAGTGACCTCATCTCATCATCCATGGATTTCTCTCACTTGATCGAATCCTCCACTTCTAGAGCCTCATCAAAAGACTCTTGTTCCCCCTCATCAGTCAGCAATAGATAGTGTAAGGAAGGTGAATACCTATCTGGTGCCCTTATGAATCTGGATGATCTCCTTAACACCTGCTCAGGTGTAAGTTGCTCCACTTCAGATTCTTCAGTAGGAGTTGGTTGAGTATCTGCTTCGAAATCTCTAGGGTTACTCTTATCCAATCCAACCTCAACTCCCACTTGCTTTGTAATCTCTAGAACTTTCTGCTCTCTGTCCTTGTAAAGGACAGACTCATCAAATGTCACATCACAATGTCTCTGGATCTTTTTGTTCTTGTCATCCCAAAATTGTAACCAAACAAATTAGAACCATAGTCTATGAAGTAACACTTCACAGCCTTGGCATCAAGCTTGTCTCTCTTTTCTGGATCAACATGGACATAACCAGTGCAACCAAAAGTCCTCAAGTGTGAGTAAGTACTTGAGTTCTTTTCCTGTCCACACCTTCTCTTGAATCTTGAACCCTAAAGCAACTGATGTTCCCATAATGATCAAGTATGCAGATGTGCTCACAGCATCCGCCCAAAGTTTTTTGGGCAGCCCACAGTGTATCCTCATACTCCTTGCACGCTCTTTCAATGTTCTGTTCATCCTCTCAGCAATTCCATTCTGCCTTGCCTTACCAGGAACTCTTCTCATCAATCTGATTCCCTCAGCTGCATAGAATGCCTTGAACTCTGATTTGACATACTTTCCTCCATTGTCAGACCTTAGGCATTTGACTTTCAAACTGGTTTGATTCTAAACTTTAGCTTCCCACTTCTTGAAAGTTGCAAACACATCTGACTTATGCTTCAAGAAGTAAAACCATACCTTCCTGCTGAAATCATTAATGAAGGTAACATAGAATCTGGATCCTCCAAATGATGATACAGGAGATGGTCCCCAAACATCTGTATAGACCATTTCCAACCGCACTTTCTTTTGCTCTCTAGGAATATTTGTGAAGCTTACTTTTTTTTGTTTGGCCATAACACATCTCTCGCAAAGACCCATATGAACAGACTTCAGACCCTCTAATGCTCCTTTTGCAACCAGCATCTTCATTCCTTTATTACTCATCTGTCCAAGTCTGTTGTGTCACAGACATGAACCGCAAGCACCTTCAGCAACAGCGGCCATGTTTATACACCCTGCAGTGGTGTACAAGGTTCCATATTTGGTGCCACGAGCTACTAACATAGCACCTTTCACGATCTTCCATGAACCTTTCCCAAACACTGCTGTATATCCGGTGCTATCCAACTGACCAATAGAGATCAGATTTTTCTTGATACCAGTTGTTAGGATCGAATTCACGCACACACACTAGATGAATGAAGAACACAAGAACTATCAAGAGAAAGAGAAAAGAAATCTAGAGAGAGAGAGAGAGAAAACCCAATATTTCGTGATAACACCCCGTGAGTAAACTTCCACTTGCTTTGTAATCTCTAGAACCTTCTGGTCCCTGTCCTTTTAAACGACTGACTGAGCAAATGTCACCTGAACTCCTACTTGCTTTGTAATCTCTAGAACTTTCTGCTCTCTGTCCTTGTAAAGGACAGACTCAGCAAATGTCACGTCACAATGTCTCAGGATCTTTCTGTTCTTCTCATCCCAAATCATGTAACCAAACAGATCAGAACTATAGCCTATGAAGTAACACTTCACAGCCTTGGCATCAAGCTTGTCTCTCTTTTCTGGATCAACATGAACATAAGCAGTGCAACCAAAAGTCCACAAAAGTGAGTACTTGAGTTTTTTTCCTGTCCACACCTCCTCTGGAATCTTGAACCCTAAAGGAACTAATGGTCTCCTGTTGATCAAGTATGAAGCTGTGCTCACAGCATCCGCCCAAAGTGTTTTGGGCAGCCCACAAGGTATCCTCATACTCCTTGCACGCTCATTCAATGTTCCGTTCATCCTCTCAAAAATTCTATTCTGCCTTGCCTTACTAGGAACTGTTCTCATCAATCTGATTCCCTCAGCTACATAGAATGCCTTGAACTTTGATTTGTCATACTCTCCTCCATTGTCAGACCTTAGGCATTTGACTTTCAAACCGGTCTGATTCTCAACTTCAGCTTTCCACTTCTTGAATGTTGCAAACACATCTGACTTATGATTCAAGAAGTAAAACCATACCTTCCTGCTGAAATCATCAATGAAGGTAACATAAAATTTGGATCCTCCAAGTGAATATGCTGGCGATGGTACCCAAACATCTGTATGGACCATTTCCAACCGCAATTTCTTTGGCTCTCTAGGAATCTTTGTGAAGCTTACTCTTTTCTTTTGCCCATAACACAGCTCTCGCAAAGACCCATATCAGCAGACTTCAGACCCTCTAATGCTCCTTTTGCAACCAGCATCTTCATTTCTTTAGTACTCATTTGTCCAAGTCTGTTGTGCCACATACATGAACCGGAAGCACCTTCAGCAACAACGGTCATGTTTATACACCCTGCAGTGGTGTACAAGGTTCCTGATTTGGTGCCACGAGCTACTACCGTAGCACCTTTCACGATCTTCAACGAACCTTTCCCAAAACACTGCTGCATATCCCGTGCTATCCAACTGACCAACAGAGATCAGATTTTTCTTGAAATCAGTTGTTAGGATCGAATTCACGCACACACACTAGATGAATGTAGAACACAAGAACTTTTAAGAGAAAGAGATGAGAAATCTAGAGAGAGAGAGAGAGAAAACCCAATATTTTGTGATAACACCCCATGAGTAAACTTTCACTTGCTTTGTAATGTCTAGAACCTTCTGCTCTCTGTCCTTGTAAACGACAGACTCATCAAATATCACGTCACAATGTCTCAGGATCTTTCTGTTCTTGTCATCCCAAAACCTGTAACCAAAAAGATCAGAACCCTAGCCTATGAAGTAACACTTCACAGCCTTGGCATCTAGCTTGTCTCTCTTTTTTGGATCAACATGAACATAAGCAGTGCAACCAAAAGTCCTCAAGTGTGAGTACTTGAGTTCTTTTCCTGTCCACATCTCCTCTGGAATCTTGAACCCTAAAGGAACTGATGGTCCCCTCTTGATCAAGTATGCAATTGTGCTCACAGCATCCGCCCGAAGTGTTTTGGGCAGCCCACAGTGTATCCTCATACTCCTTGCACGCTCATTCAATGTTCTGTTCATCCTCTCAGAAATTCCATTCTCCCTTGCCTTACCAGGAACTGTTCTCATCAATCTGATTCCCTAAGTTGCACAAAATTCCTTGAACTCTGATTTGTCATACTCTCCTCTATTGTTAGACCTTTGGCATTTGACTTTCAAACCGGTCTGATTCTCAACTTCAACTTTCCACTTCTTGAAAGTTGCAAACACATCTAACTTATGCTTCAAGAAGTAAACCCATACCTTCCTGCTGAAATCATCAATGAAGGTAACATAGAATCTGGATCCTCCAAGTGATGATACTGGAGATGGTCCCCAAACATCTGTATAGACCATTTCAAAATGCACTTTCTTTGGATCTCTAGGAATCTTTGTGAAGCTTACTCTTTTCTGTTTGCCCATAACACAGCTCTCGCAAAGACCCATATCAACAGACTTCGGACCCTCTAATGCTCCTTTTGCAACTAGCATCTTCATTCCTTTAGTACTCATGTGTCCAAGTCTGTTGTGCCACAGACATGAACCGGAAGCACCTTCAGCAACATCGGCCATGTTTATACACCATGCAGTGGTGTACAAGGTTCAAGATTTGGTGCCACGAGCTACTACCATAGCACCTTTCACGATCTTCCACGAACCTTTCCCAAACACTGCTGCATATCCCGTGCTATCTAACAGACCAACAGAGATTAGATTTTTCTTGATACCAGTTGTTAGGATCGAATTCACGCACACACAGTAGATGAATGGAGAACACAAGAACTTTCAAGAGAAAGAGATGAGAAATCTAGAGAGAGAGAGAGAGAAAACCCAATATTTTGTGATAACACCCCATGAGTAAACTTTCACTTGCTTTGTAATGTCTAGAACCTTCTGCTCTCTGTCCTTGTAAACGACAGACTCATCAAATATCACGTCACAATGTCTCAGGATCTTTCTGTTCTTGTCATCCCAAAACCTGTAACCAAAAAGATCAGAACCCTAGCCTATGAAGTAACACTTCACAGCCTTGGCATCTAGCTTGTCTCTCTTTTTTGGATCAACATGAACATAAGCAGTGCAACCAAAAGTCCTCAAGTGTGAGTACTTGAGTTCTTTTCCTGTCCACATCTCCTCTGGAATCTTGAACCCTAAAGGAACTGATGGTCCCCTCTTGATCAAGTATGCAATTGTGCTCACAGCATCCGCCCGAAGTGTTTTGGGCAGCCCACAGTGTATCCTCATACTCCTTGCACGCTCATTCAATGTTCTGTTCATCCTCTCAGAAATTCCATTCTCCCTTGCCTTACCAGGAACTGTTCTCATCAATTTGATTCCCTCAGCTGCACAGAATGCGTTGAACTCTGATTTGTCATACTCTCCTCCATTGTCAGACCTTAGGTATTTGACTTTCAAACCGCTCTGATTGTCAACTTCAGCTTTCCACTTCTTGAAAGTTTCAAATATATCTGACTTATGCTTCAAGAAGTAAACCATACCTTATTGTTGAAATCATCAATGAAGGTAACATAGAATCTGGATCCTCCAAGTGATGATACTGGAGATGGTATTCAAACATCTGTATGGAGCATTTCCAACCGCACTTTCTTTGGCTCTCTAAGAATCATTGTGAAGCTTACTCTTGTCTTTTTGCCCATAACACAATTCTCGCAAAGACCCATATTAATTGACTTCAGACAGACCCTCTAATGCTCCTTTTGCAACCAGCATCTTCATTCCTTTAGTACTCATGTGTCCAAGTCTGTTGTGCCACAGATATGAACCGGAAGCACCTTCAGCAACAGCGGCCATGTTTATACACCCTGCAGTGGTGTACAAGGTTCCAGATTTGGTGCCACGAGCTACTACCATAGCACCTTTCATGATCTTCCACGAACCTTTCTCAAACACTGCTGCATATCCCGTGCTATCCAACTAACCAACAGAGATCAGATTTTTCTTGATATCAGGAATATATCTGACATCCTCCAATGTCCGCTGGTTTCTCGAGGTGGTCTTTATGCAAACATCCCCCTTTCCTTCAATTGTAAGGCTTTATTGTCAGCAAGATATACTTTTCCAAAATTTTCAGATTTGAAGTTTTGGAACAACTCTTTGCTTGGAGACGAATGGAAAGATGCACCAAAATCCAAAATCCATGATTCAACCGGGCTGTTCACACTAAGGATTAGAGCATCCCCAATGTTCTCTGCTAAATTTACAGAATCATTGTCATCTCCAAATTTCTGATTATGTTTCTTCTTTGAATTTGTACAGTTCGTCCGAAAGTGCCTTTTTTCTCCACATTTCCAACAAGTCACGTTTGATCTATTCAAGGATTTTCCTTGATTCTTTGATTTTGATCGACCATGTTTATTGGCCTTTCATCTTACTTCTCCCCCTTCGATCAACGCTGAGAGCACTGCCCGATGAATCTCCCACTTCTCGTTTGCGAATACTTTCACTAAGAGCAACATCACGGATTTCATCAAACTTCAGTTTCTCAGATCCACGGGAACAACTAATCGCAGCAACAACAGTATCCCAAGACTCGGGCAGAAATGACATCAAAATCAACGCCTTAATTTCATCTTCGAAATTAATATCCACAGAATTGAGTTGACTCACAATCATATTGAACTTGTTTATATGATAAGAAACGAATCCAGTTTCAGACATCTGTAAATTGAACAATCTATGCATCAAATATACCTTGTTCATAGCCGATGGTTTTTCATACATGTTTGACAGTGCCTTCAACAGACCGGACGTAGTCTTCTCCTTCACGATGTTGAACGCCACGTTTCTTGACTAAGTCAACCGGATCAACCCTAGAGCCTGGCGATCCTTAAGTTTCAACTTCTCCTCCGTCATGGATTCCGGCTTCACCCCGGTCAACGATTCGTGAAGATCTTTCTGGTATAGATAATCTTCATCTGCATCTTCTAGAAATTGAAATCGGATCCATCAAACTTCTCGATTCCAAGCTTCGAACTATCCATCTTCTGTAATCGTGTTGAATCTCCTTAGCTCTGATACCAGTTGTTAGGATCGAATTCACGCACACACACTAGATGAATGAAGAACACAAGAACATTCAAGAAAAAGAGATGAGAAATCTAGAGAGAGAGAAAAAACCCAATATTTCATGGTAACACCCCGTGAGTAAACTTCCACGGCGATGAGGTATATTTATATTAATAAATCAGAGTATTTTTGGTTACAGAGAATAAATTGAGAATAAATAGGAAAGCCTAAATAGAGAATAAATAGGAATGCCTAAAATTAATCAGGCTCCAATACCTAACAGTTTGCTTGTGGTTCTGCCTGGTTTGTACTCACCCCTTGCTTCTACAAATTTTTGTAGGATACGAGCCCGGATTTTCGTGATACCCTCCATTCTCTTCGTTTTCAAGGCATCTTGTGGAGGATTGGGAGGTAGCTGCTTGTCATCTCAGCGAACTTTCCTACTCCAGTTTATGACTTTGTTTTTACTTGAAAGACAATTTCATGTTAGACTCGTATTTTTATTTCAATTCTAGTATTTACATTTGAGGCTTGTGCACGTGACTACCATGTTTTTGGAATTGAATTAAGTTGAATTGTTTCCGTATTAGTAATCGTTATCAGACTTTGATTTTATTTCTGTATTTTATCGAAATTATTGTGTTAGGCTGACTTGTCTTGGTGGGAAAAAACGAGTGTCACCACGCCCATTTTTGGATCGTGACATTAGTTAAAAACAGTGGATCTATATTTGTGAAAATGAGATAATTTTGTTCCATTTTTAAATTTTAAAATTTGAATTTTCATCTCTATGACATGCCTTATATTAAGTAATATGTAAAAAAAGCTTTCAGTCATAACAATTACAAAAATCAAAAACAAGAGGAAGAAGAAACCACGTTATTGAATAAATATTAGATAATTCATTCAAAATTTATATTTCAATTAATAACGAACCTTATTCCTAAAACGGAAAAGGGCCTGAAATACCCTTAAAGTATTGAAAATGGTACACAATTACCCTTCATCCACCTATTGGCTCCAAAATGCCCTTTTCATCCACCTATTGGCTCCAAAATACCCTTGTCATCCACCTTTGTGTTCAAAATTGACCACTTTTTTAATTGATTTAAAATTTAACTATTTAAAAAAAATTAAAATACTTGGTGTTCAACTATTGATTATAATTTTAATTTATTAATATAATTTATAAATCAACTCACTATCCACTCATTACTAACTAAACCTCACCCAATTAATAATCCAATTATAATATCAAAATTGCAATAAACACTACTAAAACACATGAAATTATAGATTCCTAAAATTGACATCCAAAATTATTCGAGTTCGAATCGAAGCCTCAATTAAATTTAGGTTGAGCCTCTTATTTAGGAGGACACTTTCTTTCAAAATTGAAATAGAAATTTATGATTAAAGGTAAAGAAGTAATACATCCGGAATTAATCATGCACTTTTTTTAAATATAATTTTATAAATATTTATGATTTGTTTTAAAACCTTTAATATATTATTTTGAAAAAGAGTTATCTATGAAGTACCATCACATAATTGAGTCGTAAGAATAATTAAGATGAACATAGTCAAACTTTTAAGTTTACCGGTGATTTTTATTTAGCCACTTGAATGTATGATAATTTACTTCTGTATATATTTTTGCCTTAAATTTTTAAAAACACTCAATTGGCAGTAGCTTGCATTAATAATGTGACAGGTTTATTAATTTAGAGGTGTTTAATTAGTAATGGGTGGGTAGCGGATTGATTTATAAATTATACTAATAAGTTAAATTATAACAAATAATTGAGCGCCATGTATTTTAAAAAATATTTAAATAGTTTAAATATAAAACCGTTAAATAAGTTGTCAATTTTGAACCAAAAGGTGGATGTATTTTTGACTCAATAGGTGGGTAGGAACGATATTTTGGAGCCAATAGGTGGATGGAGGATAATTTTGTATCATTATCAATACTTTGAGGGTATTTTAGGCCCTTTTCCGTTCATAAAAATAGCTAGACTTCATAAGCCAAATCTGTGAAAACATATTACTCTTAACTGCATTATCATCCACATCTTCTTAAACCAACTCTTCAAAATATAAATTCAAAAATGTGTAACAAAAGTTACATTCAATAAAAAAGTT
>JAKWJD010000489.1:0-20538 GCA_027705065.1 Solanum peruvianum | reverse complement strand
TTTAATCAAGTATTTTCATTAGATTATTATCTTCTACTTTATTATTTCTCTTAACACTCATAATTCAAAAACAAATCTAAACCATCAGTATCATAATAACTATTATGTGTTAAAAACACGTCAAGATTAAAGACAATATTTTTTTAAAAAAAAATCATCATTTACTAATCTCAATGTTTTATCACTAAATAAGAAATCAAAAATATCTTATATGCTTTAATTGGTTCAGATCTATTTTTAATTGGAAAAAATACTTTGATCTATTCAACACATATAAAAAATCAACTATAAAGATTCTTCAGGAATTTGATGATTTCCTTATCCATTCATTAAATTGTTTCTAATGAAAATTAGGTTTATATTCATCACATATGTATTTTCCTTAGTTGAAATCATAGCACTCGTAGTATACATAACTTTTTTTTAAAAAAAAATAAAAAACATATACAAGTTATTGTTTTTTTAAATGGGGTCCGTAAAAAATATGAGGCCCCAAGCGATTGGCTTTAGTGACCTAGAGGTTAAGACAACCCTGATTCTAGTGGAGGGCATTTAGCTGTGGGTAGCTCTACATTTTTTTGGGTTGAACGGTTGACGAAAATATATATCATACCTTGTTATTTTTTTGGGGAAAATGTGTCCTGAGTGTTTGTATATAAAAAAAAGTCTATTGACACATTTTCTTTTTATTTCAGGTTATACAATATGAAGTTCGCAAATTTCATATATATGTGGGTGAATTTAAAGACATTATTCGATGAAGTCTCAAACTTATTTAAAGACATTACTCATAGTTTGAACATTTAAGTTTATTTTCAAAAGATATCATATTTAAAAGTCATAAATTTTTAAAAATAAACTCAGCTATTTAATGTGAAACATTTTGATACCTCTTTGGAATATTTAGTCTCCATATATTTCTTTGAAGAAAGACTTCACATTACTATGTACTAAACTCAAAACTTAAGTCGTAAAATAAGTTAAAAACGTTGTTAAAAGACTTGTAAAAAACTTGAAATGAACTTTTCTTACTTGACTCTTGACTTCTCTTGACTTTAATCTTATCTACTCTTGACTTGACTCGACTCTTAACTGATCCTTGAATTGAATTATGGATTCAAGGATTAAGATTTGTATTTGGAAAGATCTCATGTTGTTTAGAAATGGTTTTAGATAGTTAAACATGAGAAAATACGAAAAATCAAGATTAGGAGGTGGGCTCGCGACGTGGAGGCATAATTAAATTTTGATTCTAAAACACCTCGTGTCAGCTCTACGACGCAGAGAAAATTTTCAATTCTGGGAACAGGTTGTGGAACACTTCCATGTCCAAATTTCATCATCCGTTGAAATTTCTTCTTCATTTTCTTTCCTAATCACCCAATCTCGGTTCTTTAATAAAAATTACTTTTAGATACAGATACCCCGAAATGTACTTAAGAATCTAACTCAAAATGACTTTATAACAACGTAACAAACTCAAAGTTTTCAACTTAGGAAATTCAATATATATATGAATTAAGATATACGCATCAGTATCATCGTAATTCGAACACTTTTAGAACGAATTCAAAGTGAAATAACTTGCTTGGCACGTGGGAGAATGATCCCAACGTTATGAGAGCTTCAGATTCCTGATATGAAGAATTCCTTGACGAAAATTGCAACTATCTTGATCGATCTTGATGAATTTGCCCTTTTTCTCCTTCTTTTATCCTCCTTTCTCCTTAACCCTAGCGTGACATTTCAAACTTCTAAAACTGACTAAGTTCTGATTTGACCCATATTAAACTCCTAAATATGGATCATAATAATATGGTAGTGAAAAGACTAAAATATCCCTTAAAATTCCATATTGGACATTTCCTTAATCCAACACCCAACTTCCAAAGAGCATAACCACTCATACGAACTCGAAATCGTGCAAACTTAGCGGCGTAGGAAAGATTGTTCTAGCTTTTCAACCATATTTGGAACTACACCTAACTCATCTGATCAATTATGATTGTTTAAAGATGACCCAAAACTCACTTTTAACTTAAAAATTTTCAGATTTCCTTATTATATTATATATTATTATTATAAGTGAAAAACTCCAAAATAAAAAATTGAATTAAGAATATCATAAAATATATAATTAATTAAATATTAAATATGCCTAAATTGCTAAGTTGATTCACTTATTGTTAAAATTAAGTAGGGGAATGAAAAGTTGTAAAAATAATTATATCATTAAGTTACGACAATATATTAGAGAAACTTTTTGTTTCTCTATTGATCAGTTTTAGGTGTAACTTTAATCATAATGTGTATTAATATCACACCTCCACTATCTCATCATTAATCTTCCCAAACTCTCAAGAAATTAATGGCATGATTATGACACCTTTTGATTTTACTCAATTATATCCTATAAATTGTGGTATTTGACACAACAATCTATACACTTTGAAGAGACTTGGGTACACACTTCAAAGGAAGAAATAAAAAAAACTGCCTATATTTCCTGTTGTTTTTATCCTTTAAATTAATATCACTTTTAGCTTCAGTTCATAACACTGATCACTAATTCTCTTCATATTCGTTTGTTGTTTACAAAAAAGAAATGTGTGCAATTGTTAGATCTTCTAATGAAGTTTACAACGAGAGAAGGGATGTTGAAATCTTCCCGAAGGTTGAACTCAATCTTTTAACAGAACAAGTTGGACTTAAGCAACTTTATTGATTACTACCATGATCATTTCATGTTAGATGATATTACATTATTCCTATATTTGTTATTTCCCTCCTTTTTTTTTTTAATCAGATCTGATATTCAAATCCTTGAATGAATTCTGCTGTAACGGTTTGTTCTTTATGATCATTTATTTTAAATTTATGATGACATTAGATATTATTGTAAGAAAATGTTTTTTTGGGGGACCTAAAGTCGGTGTTGCTTTCTTCATACTTAAAGCTTTGAACATCTAGATTATACATAACACTAGTTGTTGCATGACCTACTAATAATAAAAAAATTATTCAGGTTAAAATCGAAGTTGCAAATAAAAACATTTTAACTTTCATATTTATTCACGCTTTAGATAAGTTACTTTTTTTTTTATATATAATTATTATTTTATCATATTAAATATCATATTTTTTCCAGTTGTTTTTATCATGAGATCAAAGAGAATTATTAAGAAATTGCAATCGAAGTTTGTAACTGAAGTTGTTTTGATCTACTGTATATACTCAACAGTTAATACAATATACCGCCAGGAATGTAAATCACATCTAGCCAACCATTTAATGCAATGTTGATTAATTTTTTTAGCTTGGTTGCATATTATATTATGTTGGTTTGACAATTTTCATTTTAAAGATAACTATTAGCTGTAGATTTCACAATTTATACTGTGTTTAAGTTTCTATTCGAGGAATCAATTATTGAATAAAAGAAATGTGTTATATTATTAAGTGGGTTGCATCGAATTAAAATTGGGTAATTTAATTTGAAATTTCCCATCCAAAGAGAAGTTTATTTGTTAAGTTTATGGACGACAGAGTAAAAATGAATGGCATTTAATGAGAGGAGTAAAATCAATCAATTAAACAAAGTTAAGGGATATTTTTAATTTTTTCCCTATAATTAATAATTAAACTAATCGAACAGTTTCTTAAAATTGATCCTTTAACTATAATTCTCCATATTAAGAAATTTGCAACCTAAGATGAGAGTTTTATATAAATTTTACCTCTTTTAAGTGTTGGATCATCATGACATCATAAATATTGAAGGGATGTCACTCATTAACAATTTTAATATTTGTGAAGTGAAGAGGGGAGTGACAATTTAAAATAATATGAAATTATCTTATATCCGAGTATATGAGAAATCACATTTCAAATGTCTAAACCACTTAGAAATTTGCTACAGATAAAGAAAAAAGTATCTTATATGCTCATGTATATCATTCTTTAATATCAAATTTCTAATAATCCATTGAGGGTCTTCAAAAGCAATAATCATTCTATTGAATGTGCATCTTAACTATAATTTTATAAGAGAAAACGGTCAAAAATACCCTTTAACTTAGCGGATTTGATGGGTTTGTGGTCGGGTATTTGGTGGGTTTAGTAAGCTTGAAGATCGTTCGCTTCATGGATTGTGCTCCGGTGTGGAGGAAGAAGGAGAATGGTTGGGTAAAATGAATGGGGTTTTTGGGTTGCCGGAGATTGACCGAAATTGGGGGAAGGAGGGGGGTGGGTAGAATTGTCATTTCAACATTTTTTATCGTTTTGGGCCTCGAAAATTACTCCTCACACGCGCAGAATGCGCGCATTTCACACGTTTTGCCATGTCGGACTTGCGTGTTTATTTATTGAAAGGTAGGATAGTTAAAGTGTCCATTTATGCACTACAAAAGTTGGAGGTCAAAATTAAAATTTGAAACCAAGTTTAGGGTCTAATATACGTATTATGTCTTTTGTGAGAGACAAAATTAAATATAATCATAACTGTGATAAATATTATATTGATACAAATATATCATAATATTTGTTGCATCTAACAATAAACTCTCTAAAGATTGTGCAAGCCTAGTTAACTTTTTTTAGGTTTACATTATCAAACTACCGATAAACAACTCATGAATCACCTAGACTACCGATAAAAATTTTATTTTGGACCTTTCCACTTATAATAATACTAGTTCTGGACACGTGCGTCCATCTTAATTCATGTTGACTCATTCAAAATATATATATATATATATTATATATATATATATATTATATATATAGATATATATATATATATATATATATAAGTGGATTAATCCATTTAATTAAATATAAATATTTTAATTATATAATGGATAATTAAATTATTGTTTCTTGATAAATGAGTAAATTAATATTTTTATTATAATCATAATTCTCATAACGGAAGAATTGAACTCGAAATGTTATGATAGATAAAACAATGCATACATTGTCATCTCATATCATTGATATAGAATAATGATTATTATTATTTTATTTTTATTATCATATCATATATCATCATATCATATTACATAATTATTGTAATATTTTATACTATAAGTGGAAAGGTGCTTAGTCTAAAGTTGAATTACTAAAATATACTTCAACGTTTATTATCATCATCATTATTATTATTATTATTATTATATTATATATTATTATTATTATTATTATTACCAATTAATTATCTATAAGTTGAAGCGATTAAAGTGGATGACTGTTTAACTCTTCAGAAATCATCACTAAAATAAGTCTCTTACACGTTGTCTTCTAATACATTATTTACATTTGAATTTGATTTAGAGAGCATAAAACTCTTATCATATGTTCTTTCAAGCCTTCTTTACATTTAAAATTTTCAATTTTTTCAATCATTCAAATTTATTCTTAGATTCATATTTAAGTGTTTGATCTTTCACATGAGAATATACTGTTAAGTTTTTGTTTTATGAACTAATGATGTAATTTTTTCTCAGGCATAAACCAAATGCGATCCGTCGAATAGAACTTTAGTAGAAATTACACCAATACAATGAGGTATATATGCGACATGATTCTTTAACAATTTGCATGTTTTTGCATGAGTATTTTTTAATAAATTTGATGAACATATGATTATTATATTTTAAATTAGACTTTAATAACTTAATGCATGTGCATTTTACATAGTAGTCTCCTTGATAGCTTTAATTTGACAATGACTTATTTTTCTTCAATCTCCTAGCTTCCGAGGTAAAAAGAATAACTAGTATTTCTCCATCAACAATATTGAGCTAAAGAAATCGAGAAAATCTCTGAAAAATACATATTTTAACAAATGAGGGTAATTTAATTTAATATGAGAAGTATTTAAAAGTCAAATATGAACAACATTAAAATGTATCTTTCTAAATATGAAAAAAGAAATAACACTCTTAAAGAGAAAAACATATAATAGAAATCAAATTCGAATATAACATATAAGTGGTAAAAGAGATTATTAGTTAGTACTTAATAGTTTTCACTCCTCACATGTTACCAATTCTAAAAAAAAAAAAAATCACTTCAAACTTCACCAATATTTCCATTTTATAACGCAAAACTATTATAGATAAAAAAACTATTATCATAATAATAAGATTAAACGTGCAATGCACATAGGTCGAAAAGGGGTATAAAATTATTTATAAAATAAGTTCAGGGGTAATAGTACTTTAGTATAATATAAGTATGTTTCTGAGATTTCAGACATAGGGTGGAGGTACTTATGCATTTTCCTTATCTATAATTACAAGTCAGAAATTATAAAAGTCATTTAAAAATTGATGATATACTACATAACATTTATGGGAATCAGACTGGTCAAAGTTGGGATATGTAAAGTTTCTGACTAAAATCTTTATATGTGTGCAATAACATTTGCTTACGTGACATCCAAGTATTTCCCACGCGCCTCAATTGCGTGGAGCCATGGAGTGTGCTATGTAAGACAAAAAGTGTGCAAAATTACAAAAATAAATAAATAATAAGTTCAAGGGTAATAGGACCTTAGTTTAGTTAAGGTGTTTCTTTGAGATCTCAGTCAAAGTTTACAGGATAATTGTGCATTTCTCCTTTAATATTTAAGGATAGTACATTTTTTAAATGACATAATTTACTACCTATTGCTGTTACAAATCACTTGATCTACCAAACTTAATTTTAGAATTTCGTGAATTAATTCTATCGAGAAATATAATGGATCAATATCATATGATTATTATTCAATATTTTATTAATTAGTTCTTCAATAATAACACTTGATCTACCAAACTTAATTTTAGAATTTCGTGAATTAAAACTATCGAGAAATATAATGGATAAATATCATATAATCGTTATTTAATATTTTATTAATTAGTTTTTCAATAATAACACTTGATCTACCAAACTCAATTTAGAATATCAGTCATTTATTCTATCTAGAAATATAATGCCATATATTAATTATTTAATATTTTACTAATTAATTTTTAAATAATATTTAAATTTAGTGAAGGGTAAAATCATAATCCAACTTTGAAGTTAAGATCTTCCCAACTATTTTTAAATTTTACAATTCCTTCTAGTTGCGAACATGGTCTTGAGCTAAAGAAGAAACAAGGAGAAAAGAAAATAAAATCTAATAAGGAACAAAATAATAAACTTTTAATTTATTATATACTTAAAAGTTTTTTTGTTTCCTATTTATTATTTTTCACGGAGTAATATTTTTGGTAATTATTGGAAGCCCTAATATTCTTTTTATGTTATATTACATATCCGAATTTGAGTA
The DNA here is from genome assembly GCA_027705065.1 of Solanum peruvianum. Classification (NCBI taxonomy): domain Eukaryota; kingdom Viridiplantae; phylum Streptophyta; class Magnoliopsida; order Solanales; family Solanaceae; genus Solanum; species Solanum peruvianum. The sequence goes on along the minus strand of JAKWJD010000489.1, from coordinate 13,217 downwards.
GGTCTGCAAAACCTAATTTGAGTTGGATTTGCTTCTCTTCTCACCTCTACCTCTATATAAGAGGCCGGGGTTAACAAATTTTAACAATTTCAATTTCAATTTCAATGGTTAATTTCGCAGAGAGGCGTCACCACTTTGCCACTAAAACAGCCTTCTTTTTTCGACCAGAATTAAGATGGTATAACGATAATAATGGTGGTAATATTACGGGTGATTTACCTAACATAGTCCTTCAGTATACCCTTTTTGCTCAACAAGACGCTTGGCGTAAATCACCCGTAAATCAACCTTCAAAACTCATATATTTGGATGAATTTCATGAATTTGAGACAAGATCATTTGAACTCAAACTATGCCCTTCTCAATACACGTCACACGACGTGTTTTTCAGTATTCTTAAAGAACATCTCACCAATTGGGGTGACTATTATGATGTTTGTGATGACTATCTCATCAAACGAATGATATTTTATATGGATAAAATTATTGAAGATGGATTGAAAAAGGGTCGTGGTACTAATTGTCAGATTTTTGTTGATATGACTTTGAAAATGGAATATGTTTTGGATCGGAGAGTACCGTGGCGATTGAGTGGGGGTATGGTACCTGCTAGTAAGACATCAATAATGGAGTTGCCGGAGAGAATGGAGATTGATGATGATCAAGGTTTGAAGGATATTGATTGTGTCATCTGTCTTGAACAACTTGAGGGTCGAAATATCGTTTGTATGCCTTGCTCTCATATGTTTCATAGAGATTGTATTATAACCTGGTTGGACAGGAGTCATTGTTGCCCTATTTGCCGCTATGACTTGCCAACACCATGAGAGCTAAATCATTTTGAATAACTCGTGTTTTTTTTGTTTTTTTTACATTAGTTGATGTAATGAATTGAATTCAACAACTTTAGAATTCCAAACTCATGACGCGTTGTTGTTTATTTATTTGATATAAACACGTCTCTTGACTTGTTCATTAATTTTCTATAGTGAAAATCTCATTATGGTCCATTGACTTTTATTTGGAAAAAAAATGCAAATTACAACTCATTTGATGAGTTTTGTTAGTTAAAATGTTTCCTTAAAAAAATTGATGAGTTAGCTACAGTGGGACAAGTATTTGGACATAATTAGACTTTTGCTACTTCCTTTGTCCCTATTATTTTACAAGACGGTACATAATCTCAAGTTTACTGCAAATGAGTTGTACGAAGTAAGAAATATATCACTCTTAGGGTGTATTTAGTATGAAAGGAAAATATTTTCCTATTTTCCAACTTTCTTATGTTTGATTGAGTTAAACGTTTTGGAAAATATTTTTTAAATCTTTCTCAAATTTAAGAAAAATGACTTTCCTTTAAAAATTAAAGAAACATTTTCCGAAACTCTCTTCCAACTTTAAATTACAATTTTTGTTACCAAAATAATCAATTTACCCCCCCCCCTCAAAAAAAAAACTAAAGCTTATTTTTAAAAACTATTTTTGGCTTCAACTTTTTATTTTTTACCTCACCCGTACCCCCTAGCCCACTACCACCCCCCTCTCAAAAAATAAATTAATTAAAATTTATTTTTAAACGATATTTTCAATTTCATTTTATTTTTATTTTTTTACCCCACCCTCTACCTCGACCCCCGTCAAGCCCCCCCCCTCCCAAAAAAAAATTAAGTTTGTTTTCCAAAAATATTTTCAACTTCAAAATTTATTCACCCCTATTCTCAACCCCCCCCCCCCGCCCCCCTATACAAAAATATTTGAAGAAAAACATTTTAAGATGTATTTTTTCATCATATTAATATGCAAGAAAATTACAATTTATAGTACTTTTCATATAGTTTTAGAACATCTATTTTTTTTTGTTTAAAGTATCGAATTAGTGTGATCTAATTTAATTTTGAAAATTAGTCAAATTGACTTTCGAAAAGCGCAACATGACAAACAATACTGGAAGGAGAGAGTACTTAATTAAGGCGCCAGATAGTACTCATGATCTCCACAGCGGGAAGTAAGATCAACAAACACGTCCTCTTTGCAAGGTATTGCCCATTGGATGATCAAAGCCAAACTCTTCTTCAGCTCGAGTTAACAAGTCTTGAAATAAAGGTTGGCTCAACTATGATTCGGGCTCTCTCCTACATACACTGCACAATGCCCTTCTGGAACACCTGTTAAGGATATACTTAGGATTCGATTAGCTTGAATAAATGGAGTCACCCATTATCTCAAGAAATATGATGTATTTCCAAATGTTTGAAGTATAAAGAAGAAGAACTTTGAAAATTACACAGAAAATGACAAGTCTTTTGAGGGTCAGATACTTGTGTTTTGTTTCCAGTTCCAGAGATAAGAAGTGGTCAGTACTAAGAAACTCATCAACATGGCCAAGAGATGGCAGAACTTTGCAGCGAAGCAGAGGAAGAGGATTTCATTTCCGAGAAATGGAAGTGAAGAAGACAGCTACAGTACATCCTCATCCTCTAGAGTTGCAAAGGGTCATTTTGTGATATATACAGCTGATCAAGCACGGTTTATCATTCCGTTGGCTTACCTTGAAATGAGGCCATTGCACAACTTTCAAACAAGTCTGAAGAAAGAGTTTGGGCTGGCCATATTACATTACCCTGTGATTCAGGCTTCATGAACTGCATCATTTCACTAATCAAGAAAGGTGTAGCTGCTGGAGATCGTCAGAGGGCGTTGCTCCTCTCAATTCCTTCATGTTGCAGTTCAACTTTCTCTTTGCACCAAAACAGTCGAAACCACCAGATTCTTGTTTATTGAGTCATGAAATTAATGATCATGTTTTGTAAATGATAGCTCAATATAGATATACTATAGCAAGTGAAAAATAGGAAACCGAAATCTTGTATTATTACAGAAATAGAGTTTTATCTTGCAATTAACATTCAGTATCATACTTCTGGTAAAATGTAAACACACACAAACATTTGCTAAGAAGTGCGCCTGGGATGTAGTATAGGTAGTTATATCGCCGGTTATGAGGTGACAGCCTAGAGCTTCTTAAGAGAGGCTGTGAGATGAGGCTGAAGATCAGTTAGACTGGTAGCCATCTCCACAGCATATGATAGTTCACAATTCTCCACTTTAAAAACTCGAGTTATCTCCTTGACCTGTCCATCAGGTAAGCGAAGGATCACATTATTAGTCAAACTACGCCAATCTCCACCAACAATTAAAGGGCTTTTTCCCCTAAACGTAAATACGTATACTTGCATTTAAGAAAAACTTAAAAGTTGAAACCATTTCCACAAACATCATCTTGCAAGACAATACTTGTAGAATATGCTAGCATTTACTTTTTCTTTGTAACTTTTCTTCACTTCAAATCCGACACATATATGTTTCAAGACTTCAGTTTCTACTTTAACTTTACATCCTAGAAAACATGAAAACTTGTAACTCTATTATAAAGGTGTACAAGCGCATCAAAGGGTCAAAGATGAAGGTCGAAAAAAACAGATAAAATGTTCTAGAGGAGATTACCTTGGAAGCATTGCCAACCAGTTCGCTTTTAAGCTTCACAACTCCCTCTTTCATGTCATATGTTCCTTTCTGTAAGTAGAAATATTATGTTTTATGGTGAACCAAAATGGATAAACACGCCGACATATACAATTGACCTCCCACATTGTCAATGAGTCTTGTTTTTTAACATCAAATTACCATCTCAACACTAGAATCGCGGACCAAAACAAGGAAAAACCAATGTAAAACTGATAACATCAAATACAGAGGCATGACTCATGAATCGTAGAAATGATTTAACTTATTGTTCACTGGTAATGTAAAACTGTTCTAATAATAAGTTGATCACCTGGACTTCAACAAGACCGGTGCTCTGAGCAATGACGACTTCAATGGTCCCATCGGGTTTAGGTCTCCAGTATCCGCTCTCAGAATGCATAGGTTGTCCAGATTTCAAGTTCCATGTCTTTTGAGAATAAGCTATCACAGGCTGATAAAAAGAAGTAAAATTTAGGCAAAAAAATCATCGCATGTATAGTGACAGCCAGTAATTCTAATAACAGGATTCGAAAAAAGAAATGCAAGAATGCAACACTTGGAACTTGAAAATGTGAGTTAACACAATTTTACGAAGCCCATTTGTTACAAGATTCCCTTTTTTAGGGAGACTCAAACAATGTATATCATATATCATATATATTATTATAAGTGGAAGCTCCTAACCTCAAAGTTGAATCACCATCTTACCTTTATTTTACCTCTAAAATAAATTAATATTAATATCTATTTGATTAATTAAATATTAAGTAAAAGTTATATTTAAATTCATGCATCAAATAAGATCTTAATGCATCATATATTCATGTACTACATATATTCATGTACTAATTAAATGTAGATAATGAAGAGTCTAATAACCTTTCAATTTTAATTTGTAAGATAAGTGGGATAAGTGAAGAGTCTATCAAACATACTCACACCACATTATTTATATTCCTCGTGTTATTCAAGTTTGTAATCATCTTGCATTCTACAGTAGGTTAGTCTACATCCCTTGTAAAATTTTCATTACCAAGTTTGTAATTATAAGAATTCTTACTATTATATTTATTTGTATTCTTTAAAATTTCATGCATATTCATCTTCTTTTTGTTGAGAAATATGTAAATTATGATAGTTACAAGATGAATATACTCCAATATGAAGTTGTAAGTAAACATTTATTTTTCATATCTCCATCGTTTTGAGTTCTTAAATATAACTTCGTAGTTGATTACTATATTTTTGTATTCAATCTTTCTTCTATTTTTAGGATACATATAGTAAAGCTAATCACATTTTGTATTTATCATTAATTATTTTGAGGGTAAACATGTTAAATCTCATAGAATAATAATTATGTTTTTTCATTGTTTGATAATCATTTATCTTTTTAAACCAAATATTTGTACTTTTTCCTTTTTATATGTAATCTCAAATGTTAAAAATTTCATGTACTTAACTATTACAAAGAGGTAAAAAAATAAGTGCAAAAGTAAAAATAAAATAAAAAATAATGTATAGTAAAAAAATGACTAAATGATACATTGAATAATATTGTTTTAGAATTCATTCTATATATATATATATATATATATATATAGTTTATCTTTATTCTTAACATATTCATGCCTTCTTTTCTTTTTGTCTTATTTATTATTATTATTATTATATGATTATAGTTTTTTATACATATGATATGTTTCGTCTAGAGTAAGTCGTGTTTTGTGTAGAGTAAGTCTACTTTTAACAAAATGTAATTCAATTAGTATGAAAATATTTGTCTATATATTTTAATGTGATGTCTTTATTTACTTCTTTTTTTTTCGTTTGAAATTGTAATTTTTTCTATAACTTTGATGGTATACCGCCCAAACATTTTGTAATATTTTTCTTTGTACGTATCTTTTTTTTTTTATAGACAATTTCTTTTTTTGATTATTAAAACTTATGTGTTTAGCTATTAAAATATATTAATTCCTGTGATAAAATAAAATATTTATTTTTCATGAAGTATTTAATATATCAAACCTCTAATATCTAACACAATATTTTCATGTTATATTTTGTGCAGAGTTATATTCTTATGTTAAACTTACATATGAAAGGACTTAGATTTAAACTTAGCTATATAAATTAAAGTTTTCTAATATCAATTAGGGGACAAACGTGCGATGCACGTTCCGAGAACTAGTATACATATAATACTCCCTCCGTCCCATTTTTATAACACCATTTGACTAGGCATAGAGTTTTAACAAACAAATTAAAAAATTATGATCTAAAACAAGCCATAAATAATTATGTGACGGTGCCAAGAGTTCATCGGGCTAAAAAGAACTCACTAAATCATTACCTAATCACTTGCTGATACTAAAAGTACCGTCTTTTCTGTATACATTCTCCCTTCTAGTCCTAAAACGAGAAATTTAAAGTTAAATTATTTCTAAATATAACAATCTTCCCTTTTCCATAAACATACACTTTTCCATAAACATACCAAAACAGAACCACACTAATTAGGACATAGGAAGTGTAGTAAAAAAAAAAGAATCACTAAAATTTCTACAATATAATCACTAAAAATTTTCATAAAATACTCTTTCGATTTTAATTTATTTATCTTTTTTTCATTTAAAAATATACCTTTCCTTTCTTGACAACTCATTAAATTTAACTTTACAGGCACATTCCATTATATTCTAAGTAATTTTAATTTAAGACTACAAAACTCAAAAAATCTTTGTTCAATTTCTTAAATTTCGTATCAAATTAAAATCAGACAAATAAATTAAAATGGAGGAATTATTCGGAACCTAACCTTGTTCGGAGAGTGAGTAAATTGGAGTTCTTCGGAGTAATTGAAGGAAGAAATTGTAGGGAAAAAGCCTTCGCCTTCACCTTTCCAAGTACCAAGCAGGTCAGATAAAGGTTTTACGGCCGGATGCACCATTTTTTCCGATAGCTTCTCCGTGCCGGCGGCCATTTTTCCGATTGCTTCTTTTTTTTTTTTCTCCTTTTTCAGCTCAATTTGAGGATTATATTTCCTTTTTGACTAAAAAGTAAATACTATGCATTTGGGCGGCTGCTTATAATTAATTACATGAGTTGACTAAGTAAATTTTTGCTTTACAATATAGTTTGATTAAAGATACAAAAAAAAATACTACATAAATACAAATAATAGGTAAAGTAAAAATATATCTAAAGTATGTTTTTTTTTGGTGAGTTTTTAATGTGAACTATAAAGTATTTGCATTTTCTACTTAAAATTATTTATGTACATACATATAAAAAAAAGCCTTATATATAATAAGCAAGTTGTCATGTGGATAAATGTTTTTAATAAACATATCATTTAACTTATTATTATATTATATTTATGCTCTCCATCTTTAAATGTGCACAAATAAAGACTTAAACTTGTATAAAGTTGAACAAATAGATACACGAGTCCTATATGTCAACACCACGTAGGACATAAATTTTGTGTAGGATGTCATGTAAGATGCTTGTGACTATTTGTTCAATTTTATACAAGTTTAAATGTCTATTTTTGTACCCTCAAAGGTAGAGGATATAAATATAAAATGAGGTCAAGTTCAAAGGTATATTATGTATTATGCCAATTTTTAAGCGCTAATTAAGTTTTAGCATGCCTTTTAGCAATTGTATTCAATATTTCAGCTTTGAGGTGTGTTTCGATAAATCGTGATGATAGTTTCAGATAGAAAACACAAACGATTAATAATTAAAATATGTAACTCACCAAAAATATAATATTTTAAGTGTGTTTTTTTATTATCATTATAGTTTTGTACTTGAAACTTTAAAGTGATGTCATGTAAGACGTTTGTGTCTATTTGTTCAATTTTATTATCTTTCTGGTTTTCAATCTTCCGGAAAAGAAAATAGCGATGATTAGTACCAAGAAACTCATCAAAATGGCTAGGAAATGGCAGAAGTTCGCAGCAATGCAGAGGAAGAGGATTTCGTTTGTAAGGAATGTTAGCGATGCAGATAGTTGTAGTACGTCTTCATCGTCTATAGTTGAAAAAGGACATTTTGTAGTTTACACAGCCGATCAAGCACGCTTTGTCATTCCATTGGTTTACCTTGAAAATGAGATCATTTGGCAACTCTTGAACATGTCTGAAGAAGAATTTGGGCTGCCGAGTGGTGGTCCTATTACATTACATTGTGATTCAGCCTTCATGGACTATATCATTTCGCTAATAAGGAAAGGCGTAACTGCAGGAGATCTTCACAAAGCATTGCTCCTATCAATTCCTACTAGTTGTTTTTCGACTTCTTCTTTGTACCGAGAAAGTGGAAACCAGCAGCTTCTTGTTTGTTGAGTCATAAAACATGCTATCTGTAAATAGATTTTTAGACAGGGCGTACACTGATGAACATTATTGTAAAGCACATATCCACGGCTTTCTCTTTTACATTTGGTTATGAGAAGACTTAGCAATCTAATTTTCGTTTGGTACCTCTTACGTATTAACACCACTAAGATATCGACTCTTCATTCAAAGTGGATTCATTTTGATTCTCATTCATTCAAGATATGTTCTTTTAATTCTAAATGATGAACTAAGAACATACAAAAAAAGCAATTATTTTGAGAAATACACAGAAAAGGAAAGCTTCTTGCATTGTGTTCTGCTAAAATATTTTGTATATGCTAGTTATTGGAGAATCTCACATCAAGAAGTTTATCTGTCAAGAAAAAAATTAAGTATTCAGGCGTTCAACAGTTAAACTTGTTGAAGAACAATAGTAGGTGGCCTCGTTGCTTCTCGTGACTTAGAATCAAGGACACCCTTAAGTAGATAAGCAATTTAACCACCATATGTACATTGTTTTCTGCTCAACTATTTTGTATATGTAATTTATTGTTAGTTACTGCAACTGTCAATTCTTATTCCGCTGAATGACACTTTCTTGGATTGCATACAGGTGTTTAATTACTTGCCTAAAAAACTTTTTTCTGTCTCCTACATATACTGTACAATGACCTTTGGCAACATCTCCAGAATTTGAAAACCTCAAGATTCTAGTATCTTGAATAAGGGAAATCATTTTGGTACCCATAGACAGCAACTGAGACTTGTGTATTGCATAAAAAACTTTCTTTATATATGTATATAAACAAATTTAGTGGTAAGTTTCATATCCAAATTTAATGATGAAGAGAATTTGGTGGCCACTGGTGAGAGACAATGGCACATGAAACTTCACATGGTTTTGCTTACTCTATCATTATCAACAATAAATATGTAGAAGAACAACATTAGGCCCCGCGTTTATTTGAAATAAAATCCACAAGGATTGATGAAGTCACCTATCTACATGACAAAGAAGAGAGCACAACATGGTTTTTTCTAAGAAATACCAAGTAGGCCTAGTTGATTAAAGATAACAAAGGAACTTATCATCTTTTATTTGAAATTAGATTCATCCACAACTTAAGGCCCCATATGAACGTGGCGAACAGGCATCAGCACATGGATTTGCCTAACGAATTTATCAGTTCAACTTGTATAAATAATCCCTCTTTCTTGAACCCTTTCATCATCAAATACAAGCATTATCAATTCAACCATCAAAGGTCTCTAAATTTCTTATTTCCAATCTTCTGGAGAAGAAAATGGCGATGATTAGTACCAAGAAACTCATCAAAATGGCTAGGAAATGGCAGAAGTTTGCAGCCATGCAGAGGAAGAGGATTTCATTTCCAAGAAATGTTAGCGATGCAGACAGTTGCACTACGGCTTCATCTTCTACAGTTGAAAAAGGCCATTTTGTAGTATATACAGTCGATCAAGCACGATTTGTCATTCCATTGGTTTACCTTGAAAATGAGATCATTAGGCAACTCTTGAACATGTCTGAAGAAGAATTTGGGCTGCCGAGTGGTGGTCCTATTACATTACTCTGTGATTCAGCCTTCATGGACTACATCATTTTGCTAATCAAGAAAGGCATAACTGCTGGAGATCTTCGCAATGCATTGCTCCTATCAATTCCTTCTTCTTGCTGTTCGACTTCTTCTTTGCACCGAGAAAGTGGAAACCAACAGCTTCTTGTTTGCTGAGTCATAATACATGCTAGCTGAAAATAGTTTTTTAGATAGGGCATACACTGATGAACATTATTGTAAAGCACATCATACAGTTTAATGAATATTATTTTATCACAGAAAATTTACCATATCCACTGCTTTCACTTTTACATTTGGTTATGAGAAGACTTAACAATATAATCCTCTATTGGTACCTCACCACTTTGTTTATGGCAAGTATTTCACTTACAGAAGTACCTTCTTGATTGAATAAGGTCTAAATGATCAATGAATCAACTATACATACTGTTAACTGTACCAGCTAAAACTAGTACATTCTATAAAATCCAGAATTTACTGCAACACAAGACGTACTGTTAACTATACCAGCTAACAGTACATTTGGTACAATCTAATCCTCCATAGGTACCTCTTATGTATTAACACTACTTTTTTTATCGCACGCATTTCACTTACTGCAGTACCTCCTTGATCGAATGAGGTCTAAATGATCAATCAATCAAATATGCCTCCTTTTATGTATATGCATTAGTATCGTAAGTATCGCAGGGCTTGTCTTCAAAGTTAGCATCCGGTGTAAAAAAATTGTTGTATTTTCAGAACCAATTAGGTGACATACAATATGAGCTAATAAATCTTGAAATATAAAGGAAGACTCAAGTATGATATTGGAACAACTGCAGACGTTCTTTCAAGATATGATTTTTGAGAAATGCACAGAAAAGGGAAGTTTTTGCAGTGTGTATGAACAAGTCTTACACTATACTTGTTGAATACTAGGCTTCATTGCTTCTCAATTCTCATAACTTGGAATCAAGGACATCCTAAAAATTTAAAACCTCAAGTATAGATAGAGCTGATGACTTGGTTCAGCTACGTAATTTCTTGTTACTTATCACAAACGATACTTTCTAAGATGTGATAGTTTGATCCACACAGTGCAATTTTAAATGAATAACAGCATTGTTTTAGAAAATGTAAACAAAATTGTGATAATAAGAAAAACACTTCTGCTATTCATAAATTGATCATGGAAACAAATTCTATTGATTTTGTGTTTCTAAACTATACAGTAAAGCTTCCTCTTTAAATCTCCTATTTCTAGTATCTAAGTCTACTAATTTACAAAATTTCTTTGCAAGATACTTTGCATTTTGATACTACTCATGATCTCAAGCGGGATGTGAGATCAACAAACATGTCTTCCTTGCAAGGTATTGTTAGACCACCCATTGGATGATCGAAGCCAAACTGGTCTTCAGCTTGAGTTAACAAGTCTTGAAATAAAGGTTGGCTCAAGTAAAATATTGGCACGACGAATCTCTTCTTTTGGCTCTCTCCTACATATACTGCACAATGACCTTTAGGAACACCTACGGAATTTGAAAATCTCCTCAAGAGTCTTGTACCTTGAATAAAGGGACTCATTTTGATACCCATAGTGAGACTCTTTTGTAACTTCAAATGATGACTTGAAAGATTTTGAGAAATACACAGCAAGTGAAACTTGTGTTTTGCATAAAAAAACTTTCTATGTGTGTGTATATATACGAAGAGGATTTGGTGGCCACCATTGAGAGACATTGGCACATGAAGCTTCACATGGTTTTGCTTACTCTATTATATATCATCAAGTATTCAGACAGGAAATGTGTAGAACAATGACATTAGGCCCCTCTTTTATTTGAAATAAAATCCACAAGAATCGATGAGTTGATGCCGAGATGGAAATCTAAAGGTCACCAATCTACATGACAAATAAGAGAGCAGAACATGGTTTTGTTTCTCAAATTATTGCCATTGCTGAGAAATACCAAGGCCAACAGGCATCAGCACATCTAAAGGCCAACAGGCATCAGCACATGGCTTTGCGTAACAAACTTATCAGCTCAACTTGTATAAATAAGCCCTCTTTCATGAGCCTTTTCATCATCAAGCACAAGCATTATAAGTTCAGCCATCAAAAGTCTCTCTAAATAGCTTTCTTTTTTCCGATCTTCCAAACAAAAAAAATGGCAATAATCAGTACTAAGAAACTCATCAAAATGGTTAAGAAATGGCAGAAGTTTGCAGCCATGCAGAGGAAGAGGATTTCATTTCCAAGAAATAGTAGCGATGCAGACAGTTGCAGTACATCCACATCCTCTATTGTTGAAAAAGGCCATTTTGTATTATATACAGTCGATCAAGTACGCTTCGTGATTCCCTTGGATTATCTTGAATATGAGTCCATTCAGCAACTTTTAAACATGTCCGAAGAAGAATTTGGGCTGCCGACTGGTGGTTCTATTACACTACCTTGTGATTCAGCCTTCATGGACTACATCATTTCGCTAGTTAAAAAATGTGTAACTGCAGGAGATCTTCACAAAGCGTTGCTCCTCTCAATTCCTTCATGTTGCCATTCAACTTCATATTCACACCAAGAAAGTGGAAACAAACTACTTCTTGTTTGTTGAGTCATAATCAACATGCTAGCTCAAAATAGTGTTTAGATAGGGCATAGACTGAAGAACACAATTGTAAAGCACATCATACAGATTGAATATTATTTTATCAGAAAATTTACCATATATATCCACAGTTTTCACTTTTATATTTGATTATCAGTAGACTTAACAATCTGATCCTGAATTGGTACCACTTATGTATTACACCACTTTGTTTATCCATTTCACTTACTGTGGTACCTCCTTCATCAAATAAGGTCTAAATGATCAATCAATCAACTATGCCTAATTTTATGTATGTTCTAATCAGGCTTTGCTGAAGTATCGCGGGGCTTGTCTTCTAAGTTAGCATCCTGTGTGAACATTTTGTGGTATCTTCAGAAGCAATTAGGTGATAAAACACTATGAGCTAAATTTGGAACTTAAGGGAAGACTCAAGTATGATACTGAAACAACTGTGAACGACCTTAACGCTAAGTAACACATAATCTTGAGAAATGCACAGAAGAGGAAAGTTTTATGGCAAGTCTTACATCTAAAAGTGTATGGCAAGTCTGACATCTAAAAGTTTATCCAAATATACAGACACTAAACTTGTTGAACAGAAGCCCTCATTGCTTCTCAATTCTCATAACTCGGAATTAAGGACATCCTAAAATTTAAAGCAGCAAGTATTGATAAAGCTGATGACTTGGTTCCGCTATGTAATTTCTTGTTACTTATCACAGTTATCATTCTCATTCCGCTAAAACAATACTTTCTTAGATGAGCTAGTTTGCTCCACATGACAGGTGCAATTCTAAATGAATAACAGCATTGTTTTAGAAAATATAAGCAAAGTAGTGATTATAAGAAAAAGCACTTCTGCTATTCATAAATGATCATGGAAACAATTTCTATTGATTTTGTGTTTCTGAACTATACAGTGAATTAAACTTCCTCTCTAAATCTCCTCTTTCTAAAATCTAAAGTCTACTAATCTACAAAATTTCTTGTGCAAGAGAATTTGCACTTTGATACGATTCATGATCTCAAACGAGATGTGAGATCAACAAACACGTCTTCTTTGCAAGGTATTGTGAGACCGCCCATTGGATGATCGAAGCCAAACTGCTCTTCAGCTTGAGTTAACAAGTCTTGAAATAAGGCTC
>JAKWJD010000488.1:0-21212 GCA_027705065.1 Solanum peruvianum | reverse complement strand
AGTGTAGTCTCGGGTCATGACAAACTTTCATCATCTTATGATGCAAACACATGTAACTAGGATAAGCATATAGCACATCGTTGATACATTTGAGAACTCTGAGTTTGATGGTGAGCCTCCTTGACTTTTGGAGGACTCCTTTTCATTATTTCATTGTTAAGATGATCAGGGGTCTTGTCTCGACATCTGTCTTTGTTTTAGAGGCTTCGTTGACAAACAATATTAGTCCTCTAGTTTTCTTTATTTCATATGCATACGTTTAATCTATGAGATGTCATTTTGGATAATTTATTATATTAAAAGATTATTGCATGAGTTGTATTCTTGTGTTGAAGTCTCCTTTAGAGTAAGTAAGCTATGCCAAGGATTTGCTTGCGGCCATCACTATTTCTCGATTACTAGCCATGTTTTTGGTGTAGGCTCAGGGCATGAAAATAAAAGGATACTACGCATACTATATAGTGTTATATATTGATAAAAAGACAACATTGATAAATATATCATAACACTTAAATTCAAAGAAAGAATTAAAAGATCCGTCAATATTCAAATTCTTGTATTCTTAATTTATATAATTATGAGTTCTCAATAAAATTGTTTAAGTGTAAGAATCCTTTTGATTTGGTTAAATTAATCATTCTCATTGCTGAAAAATAAAAGGGACTATACGTAACGACCTGCTCCCGTTGTTGTAGAAAAGACAACATGGAAAAATTTTAGGCAGTAAAACTTTTTGGTAGTAGCATGAGAATTCCTAGACCAGTTCAAATTTGGATGAAATCAAAGTAAGAGAGGTCTAAGGAAATCTTGTAATGAATGATAGATATGATTATGAATTAAATCACATGAGTAAATAGCTATGACATTTAGGAACCATTTCGACTTTACGATATCGAATTCATGCGAGTAAAACTCCCAAAACTAACCTTAGTGTGAAGTGGTAGTTTATGATTGTCATGGGTTGAAGATGTGTTGTAAAATTAGGGTTTTGAACTGAACTATAGACTCTCTATTTATGTGCTAGTCGCGAGGGAGAGGGGTGGGCGCTTTGGCGTTTTGTGTTCCGCTACGGTAGGTGAAGAGTTGCTCAATTTGGAATTAAATCCAAAAACATCATTATTGTGGAAACATACTTCATAAGAGCGAGGTAATGACCCAGGCGATTTCTTGACAACTTTCCACTTCTTTTGGTGCAAAATGTAAGGTTCTAACCCCCCTAAACAAATTTTCGATCCGTAAAACATACAGATATTTATCATTGGGGAGGGTTTTTGAGATGGTGGAAAAAATCCTTAGTTGCACCTCATCATCATGAGTTTGATATTGGATTATTGGATATGTTATAATCTAGGTAAATTAGACATTAATTATTGATCCTTGTATTAAATTACATTTTTGTAGACCTAGAACAAGCAGAAAGATTCCGGAAAGGGAAGTATCAAGTTTCTTAGGAAGATTCAAGCTTCGTTTGAGGTAGGTGATGGATTGATTTAATCTTTTTTGTGAAGTATGTTAATATTTGATTCATTGTAATGCATGTGTGCATCCGAATTTCATACTCTTGATCACATCTAATGCAAACGAGTATGAATACATGACTGTAATCCATGAATCAACACTTGATTGTATTGTTATGATAATGTATATTGTGATTGTAATTGTGCCATGTTGAATAGATCAGGTGTCACGTTTTGACACACTAACAAGATTTGATTTCACATACCGACATTCATATTAGAACAAGTATCACATTTTGACACACTATATTGGATCGGTTGTCACGATTCGGCACACTAATTGTGTGGGTATGGGTTCCATGAGAGGACAATTGACTTGTCATATATGCATATTATTCAAAATGTCGACTGATACATTGCTTCTAAAAAGATAACTGATAATTTATATGTTTGGTATTTGTGTGTTTAGTATGATGTGACTGCCAATATTGTTTCACTAACTGGAATTGTCCCGTGATCTTATTAGTTTACTCTAGTTTTGTAGTGGTAATAAACTTGATCTTTCTTTGTTGAGTACATGACATCTTTAGGCAACTACCGACATTTATCAATTAAGCGATCAGTAAGCAAGATCAAATTCAAAGGTAAGTCATTTCTTTTAGGTTGCACTGGGTCCTCAATGTTTAGTCCACTCTTTTCAGATTGATATTTTCTAGTTAGACTTACTCGTATGTTTAGTTTGGGTTGCACCCATTTTCCTTAGACTTGTAGAACTTTAGATTTTTTGGCACAATTAATTTTAGATTCTAAGGGTGTTTTCCGCATTGTTTTAGTGACGATTCATTCAACTTCCAGAGTTTATGGGATTTCCACTTTATTTTTGCATTTAAAGTGCTTCTGTATCCTTAAAGAACAGGTTTCTGGGTTAGTTGATTAGTATTAATGGTTCTTCCATCAAAGGGTCAGTGTGGGTGCCAATTACGGCGGTTTGTGTTTTGACAATATATCAATTCATTGAATGCACGAGTATGTAATATAGTTTGATAAATGAAAAACTAAACTAAATTTTTAAAGGTAATTCAACGGAAATATAATATAAATTATGATGAAATATGATTAAGCTCTTACCATAAAGATTCAAGAACGTAAATCCTAAACTGAATAGTAAATCAATGTAGAATCTCTTTAACGGACACCCATTATTATGATCCTCGTGATAGTAAATCGTCTCACCCATACAACCAAAAATATCCTATACCATGCAAGAGTATATAGAAAAATCCACTCATGAATCCACTACAGGATTTTGTTCCAAGGAAGTGTGGAGTCGCCCCAAAGTCAGTGTGATCCTTACCTACTCCGGCTACATGGTTTATGGGGAATATGAGATATTTCAAATATTTATCATATCAATGTTAAATACTACTACAAAATTATCTAATTCAATGTTGAAGTAACAACTCTCTCTCTAGGTTGTGATAAGTTCTTGAAAGAGCCTCTTAAGGAGTAGCTGCTCAAGTAAAAATACTCCCTCTAGATTTTTTGATGGGTTAAGTTTTTTGTTTATAGTTCATTTACATGTTTAAATTATTAAGGAAAGAAACATGTTATAAAAGCAATAGAATATTTTTAACATATAGATATCTACAGATAAAGAAGAGAAGTGTAACTAAAAAAAGTTAGTAACCTACATAAATAAATAAATAAAATGAACAAGAGATATTGATGAGTATGAGTGAAATGATTTCAAGTATATAGAAAAATTTAAATTTATACTCTTTTGGATTGTAATTATGCATTATTTCATAATGCATCATATAGTGTTCAAATTTCAAATGTTTGGATAATGAAAAAAGAGACACTAAATTTGTTGTATCACATTATTAATTTAAAATGAATTATAAAGGGCTCAAAAATATTTTTAAGTTGTTTATACATATGAAAGTGCATTAGGATTTTATGAGTATATTTTACGAGCTAAGCAACGCTGTAGAACACACACAACTAACTTAAAATTTTAATTAAATGTGCTTAAATTTTTTTGTTTGTTAAATATGACTTAGATGGTATGTATTTTAATATTGTGAATAACATTTGGATGATTTCATTAACCATGACTTTATTATAATAGAGCAAGAGCAAATTTAGAATATATACAAGCAAATTAAAAAATATATTTACCTAAAAAATTATCATTAATTTACATATTAACTAACTAAAATATTTTTTACAATGAATGACACCATAGTTTTAAAATAATCTAATGACATAAATCTAACTAAAAAATTATGTTGTTTGCAGTTAGCATCTTTATTGTTTACAAATACAAAAAACCAAAAGAGAAATTTAATTAATATGAAATGATTTGTGTTCAAATCTATAAAATAAGAAACATTATGAATATTTTTACTTTTTTGTCATTTCATTTTATTTTCAACATATTCTATCATGATTTTATCACTATAAATATATCTTTAGAAGAGAAACATAATATCACTTTTTCTTACATTCTCAAAATAGAAGCTTAGCTATGAGATAACCTAATTGTCGAAAAAGAGTTAAAATGGTGATTATACCAAATTAAAGCAATTTACAAGTAACATTCTCAAAATGATGCAATGGAGTCTTTAAATAGGCAAATGAGCTCCCCACTTTATGTGGTGCTGATGTTGTCGTTATAGTTTTTATTCCGAAAAATAAACCATAATCATGTGGACACCCTTCCGTTGAGTCTATAATAAATAGATTTTTGAGAGAAAATCCCTGACTGATTATGATGATCCTAAAACACTATTGTTATTGCTCATGAAAATGCAAATACTAATGAAATCTATAGGAGGCTGAACATATTGGACATACTTGAATGATGAAAAAATATGGGGAAGCACTTCAAGCATCAAGGAAAGAACCTTAAATAAAAAACCTCTGTTCTTTTGACAAATAAAATTGTGCAACGCCTTCAAAGTTGTAGATGAGGAAATTCAAAGAACGGTAAGCATAAAAAAGGAGCATGATTTTAAATTTCCTAATAAAACCATTGGAAGATCATTTTATTCTCTAAGAGTTACTAAACATTCTTCGTCTGATTCTGTTGAAGGGTCACCTGGATCCAATGAATAGAGTTTTCTTGCTTTAATTAAAATTCAATCACTTAATTTAAAACTTATTGAGTTAAGATTGTCATATTAATGATTATGCTCATTCTATCTTTGATTTTAATATATCTTTCAATATGTTCATAATGGAATCTGACGTGTTTATATTTAGTACCTTCTTTATTTCAATTTTCTCTTGTTTTTTGTCCTTCTAAAGAAAACAATGTCTTTTCCTTTTTTGGTAACTCATATTTTTTAATTTTCACTTTCCATATTTAAGAACATAAGAATAAAGAGAACCTTTATGCATTTTACATATTTTCAATTTAATATTACTAGATTCAATAATCTTCTTTATTTTCATTATTATGTGCAAAGCAAAAATTAGATGGAAAAAAATTAAACCGAAGTGGATATGTGGTAATTTATCATTTGTTATGTTCAAAATAAGTGTTGAAAGCACACGTAGTAAAATATTATTGAATAATACGATGAATTTCATGTCAATTATCTTAAAGTTCCAAATCTGGTTTAAAATAAATTGAATCCTTATGAAGTACGTGTCTATAATAAATTATGTTAATTTATATTGACCAGTAAAGTGGTTGACCGCTTAAGTTATACATACTTATCCATATTGATAAATAGTTAATATTTTTATTGTTAATAAAAGACTACTAGACATACTATCTTGTGCTATATATTGATAAAAAGTAAAAATAAGTAAGTACATCATATCGCTTTAATTCAAAGAAAGAATTAAAAGATCAGTCAATCTTCAAATTTTTGCATTCCTAATGTATGTAATTATGAATTCTCAATAGAAATACTCTTACTGTAAGAATCCTTTTTATTTGATTATATTTCTTTGTTCTCATTGCTTCAAAATAAAGGGATCATATGTAACATGTTGTTGGCGTTATTAAAAAGACAACGGAATATTTTTTTTCCAGAATTTTGTTTTTGTCGTAACTTAAGAATTATTAGCCTAGATCATGCTTGGGTTAAATATAATCAAGCGAGGTCTAGAGAAATATAGAAATGAATAACACATATTATTATGGATTTGATCACACGAGTCGATATATATCACATAACGGAACACTACAATATTATGGTATCAAATTTGGGTAAGTAAAACCCTGGAACTGACCTTAGCGTGAACAATTAGCTTTCTGACTATCATGGGTTGATAGTGTGTTGTGAAATGGGGGTTTGGAACTTAATTTTTAACACTCTATACTAGCCCCCATGGAGAGGCTGATGTGGCGGTCTGTGTCACGCTACGACGTGCCATCCGCGTCTTAAGTCTGAATTTAGCCCTAAAATATTCTTATTCTGGAAACATCATTCTTACGAGCAAGGTGATGACCCCATGCGATTTCTTGTCAGCTTTCCATTACTCTTGGTGCAAAAGGTAAGGTTTAAACTCCCCAAATCCATTTTTCAATCCGTAGAACTTAGATTCTTGGATATTAATCGTTAGGGATGGTTTTTGTACTTGATTGGATTGTGGGGAAATGCCATAGCTACACCACATGTGACTGTTTTGATTTCGTCTTATTGGATTTATTATAATCCGGGTAAATTAGGCCTTAATTATTGATCCTTGCATAATATTACTTATTTGTTGACCCTGAAAAAGCAAAAAGAATCCATAAATGGAAGAATCAAGCTTCTTAGGAGAAATCAAGTTAATGGTTTGATTTCATGTTCATGTGACGTATGTTAGTATTTTATTTAGTGTAATGCATTTGTGATGTGAATGTTGCACTATTGATCATATCTAATGCAAATGAGTATGAACGAATGATTGTAATCCATGAATTAATACTTAATTATATGATTATGAGAATGTACATTGTGATTGTGATTGTGGCATGTTGAATGAATCAGGTGTCACATTCTGGCACACTTATTGGGATTGGATTTCACATACCGATGTTCATATTGGAACGGGTGTGATGTTCTCATACACTATCTTGGATCGGGTGACATGATCTGTCTCATCAACAGTTTTGATATGGGTTCTATGAGAGAACAATTGACTTGTCACATATGTGCATTATTCAGAATGTGGAATGGTACATTACCCCTAAAAAGATAATTAATATTGTGTGTGTTTGATATATATGTGTTTACTATGATATGATTGCTTATACATTTTTCATTTAGTAGAATGGTCGCTTGATTCTACAAGTACACTATGGTTGTGTACTAATACTACCCTTGATCTTTCTTTGTTAAGTGCAGGAATCTTCAGATGGTTACTGAAAGACCTCATTTAGGATAGTGAGAAGAATCGGATTTTAGGGTAAGCCAGTTAAATTAGGCTGCCATTGTTTTGGCACATTTAATATTTTAGGGGTGTTTTTTGCAATGATTTAGTGATGATTCGTTAGACTTTCGGAGTTTATGGGCACTAGACATTATTTATGCATCTAAACCTGCCTCGATATCCTTACATATAGTTTTTCGGATAGCTAATTAGTATTAGTGGTACTCCCATCAGAGGTGAAATGATATACATCCATCTTTATAGAAAGGCCAATGTGGGAAAATTGGGACCCAAGAAACTTTTTCATAGCATTTATATTTTTCCCATCCTTGTCAAGATTTAGAGGATATTAGAGTCACCAAAGTGTATGGAAATATGGTAGCAATTGGTTAGATTATTTATGATTTTGAATGTATTGTTAGTTAGAAAAATCATTTATGAACCCCTACGACTTTACAGAATTAAATTTGAGTAAGTAAAACTCCCATCGAACTTAGCATGAAGGGTATTTTATAAGCATCGTGAGTTAGAGGTGTGTTATGAAAAGGGGATTTTAAAATTCATTAATTTGCTGATTATTTCAGATAGTTTTGCCTAGCTCCTGATATGGCAACTCTAGGAGGGCTTCTACAGTGGGATATGTGGTGTTATGGTGGGTGTGATGGAACTTAAAATCGTAGCTAATATATTAAGAGATCACTTGTTCAAAAGTGCCACTTTGGCGGGCACTTGAGTCACTCTACGCTATAGTAGGATGAGGGTTGATGTGGCGGTCCATACACGAATCAATTTTGTTAATAAAAACCTAAAAAGCCTTGTTTTGACTTTTAGACTTAAGGAACGATCCGAGGCAATTTTTGCTTGTTTTTCACAATTCTTGATTCTTAAGGTAAGATTTTCTTCCCTTAATCCATTTTTGAATTCGTAGAACATAAGAGAATGGGTTAATAATTTAGGGGAAAGGGTTTCTTCAATCGATTCTATGATGAAAACAACCCTTATTTCGACTGTTGGGATCATGGATTTGATCTAGGGTTCATAGAATTGTTTGTAATCCGAGTAATTAGAAATTGTTGAATGATTGTCGTATTATATTTATTGTTGTTAGACCAAGAACAAGCGGAATGAATCCAAAAAGGGAAGGATCAAGGTTCTTAGTGTTCAAAATTTTTTCGATGAAGGTGATGGTTATGATTTTATTTTTTGTGATGAATGCTTATTCTCTCTTAATTATTATACTTGTATATGTATGAATGTGGCAGTACTGATCAAACTTGTTTTAAATGAGATAGATGAACATTTCTATGAATTCTTGAGTTGAATGTGTCATGTGATTAAAATGTTGTTTGACTTGTTTGTGTTACACTAGTGTGATGGCCGCTTGATCCTACCAGTACACTATGGTTCTCTACTTATATTGCACATGCTCTTATTGTTGTTGGTATAGCACACCTTCAAGCGACTATTGACCGACCTCATGTAGAAGACCAGTGATCGTTTCTTCAAATTCAAATGTGAGCCAATTCTTTTTGGTTGCCATGGGATTCTTTTTCTTCCAAGTCCACTATTTCCGAACATAGACATTTGTTTTAAATAGTAGAGTAATTCATTAGTGGTGAGATGTATTCCTACTTGTTAGTTCATGAATCTTGGTAGATGTTTTGGTACATTGACTTTAAGATTCTAGGTATATATTTTCCACCTTCTTTAGTTAATAACTTGCTTCCATAGCTTAATTGTCTTAGTGTTGGACAAATTTCTTGGTTTGGGTTGTAGTAGGGGTTCTTCCATCGGAGGGTTAGTTTGGGTGCAAATCATGACGGTATGGTTCATGACCAAATTGTAATCAAATCCTTGGTTTGTTGATCTCGATGTAATGAAAAGAGTCTTATAGAGTCTCACGGAACAGTAGGGTACTCATTTACATTTCTTTGAGAGGCTATAGGACTTAAGAAAATCTCTACATTTTTCTCTTGTTCCCTTCCGTGCTATAACTTTGGTTCAATTGTTATCTAGGTGATACAAATTGATATCAAACCTAATTCAAACTTCTGTCAGCAGATATTTAATAAAAAGTTCGACATTGTTCTTCCCACATCTCCTTCCAATGATGCAGCTGAGAAACCTGCAGCAAGAGTTTGCGGTCGAGGCAGGAGAAGAGGAAGAGCGAATGGAAGAGGCTATGGAAGAGTAGCGCCCGCTGAGAATGAGGTACTGGTTGACAATGTTCCTTAAATTGAGGTTCCACCAGTCCAAAATGAATATATAGAGACATTGAGGAAAATGTACTAGAGGAAGAGATACCAGTAGAGACTACAATTGTTCTCCCCATCGATCCGGTGTTAGCTCAACAAAATACAGCTTTTTTAAAATGGTTGGCTGGTCAAGGAGTTCTTGCACAAACTCAAGTCCAAGATAATCCTCCTATTGGTAACATTGTTCCAAGACGGGTACAAAAGTAGGTTCAAAAGATTTCTTTCAGCCTTTGTTGGGTCCCGTTATGATCGATGATGAACATGACATGTTAACTGATTTCTTGAAACTTAAGCCTCCAATTTTTTCGGGCTCTAAAATTTAACATACTTATGAGTTTATATTGGACTATTATGAGAGGATGCATAAATTTGGTATTGTTAACAAACGTTGGGTTGAGTTCGTGTCCTTCCAACCTCAAGGTAAGGCTAATAAATAGTGAAAAGCTTTTATGAGTGCAGATGTTCTACTTTACTTCCACTTACCTAAACTCAATTTCATGGTTTGCTTATAGAAAAGTATATACCTATAACCTTTAGGGATTACAAGAAGGATAAGTTTATGGCCTTAGATCTTGGTGGTATGTTTGTGGCATCTTACGAGGCGATGTTCGATGCATTATATAGCTATGATACATAGTTATGAACTGCTGAGGAGGAGAGAATCCAATTATTTATTTGGGCACTAAACTCTGAGTTGCAAGTGTTATTTGTTCATAAGACTTCTACATGAAGGAGATTTATGATGTGACAGACTAGGTTATGAAAGTAGAGGGGGTGAAACTGAGACGTTCAGGCTAATGTTTTGACTGAGAGTGACAAGAGTTCTGCTAATTTTCAGGGCTCATACTCTAGAGGATCTAGTAGACCAACATTGGCAGCCAAACCAATTCTGTCTGCTATGCCTGCCTCTACAAGTAACTACTTAAGAACTCCATCATATAATTTTTACAATAGCCAGGGAGTTGTGCCTCAAAGGGCTTCACACTATATTTTGATCGTACTTGGTATAATTATGGAAAACTTGGGCATATGAGGATAGATTGTATAAGACGTCAACAAGGTTGGTAAAGAGGTAATCAACGAGGCCATACATGTAATGTATCTCAAAATAAAGTAAGGTGTCTAGATCCTCACATGTTCCTGAAAAGGATAATAATATGTTTATCTAGTACAGTGTGTATACTTGATTTGAAGTGATTTGGAGGTCAAACGTCCAAGAAGGTCCGCTCGTTTGTAAGTTAGACTTTAGACGTGCTAGTGTGCATTTGTATTTATTATTTGTTTTTTATGCTCCAATTGATAGGGAAGAACCTTAACATGTATATGTTCGATTAGGTGCAAAACATTTGGGCATAACTCCCCAAGGACCACCCAAAGGGTCCTTTAGTAGGACCCAAAGGCTTGGTAGAAACTTCCTAGGCAATGTGCAATAGACGAGCCAATGGAGGACAAATCATGCATTGATCGATCCCCTATATATTGTGGGAAATTGCTCAAAACTTAGAAGATTAAACTCATCCACGCAACATGGAGTCTTTGTCACCATTAACTGATGTGCAGCACGGCACCTCCGTTCCAACGATGGTATGTTGCCGTGCACATCAATTTAACCTGCAGGTTCTTCCTGCAAACACGTTGATCGTTAAAGGAGTGAATGGGAAATTCACCCCACGTAATAAATAGACCCTACTCACTTATTCTATCTATTTTTTACTATATTAAGTTAGTCAAAAAAATATCAAAACCCCAATTAGACTTCATTCCTCAAATTAGATTTTCGGTTTCAAAACAAATCCTCCTAGAAACCTCCATTCGAGT
Source organism: Solanum peruvianum (assembly GCA_027705065.1). Taxonomy (NCBI): domain Eukaryota; kingdom Viridiplantae; phylum Streptophyta; class Magnoliopsida; order Solanales; family Solanaceae; genus Solanum; species Solanum peruvianum. The sequence goes on along the minus strand of JAKWJD010000488.1, from coordinate 10,309 downwards.
TGAATCTCAATGACATCTTATGGATAGGATTTTCATGGATTCTTCATAAAGTTTCATGTATCTTTTATATAATGATTTATGGCAATACTTCATCCTTAGTTATCCATTCATCTACGGAGTTCTTTCCAAAGTTTTCAAGGAGATTTCATGATCAAATTGTCCATCTTTTTATCTAAATATGGGTTCATTCTCAAATTGATTTCAAAAGAAGGTTTATGATGAATTTATGGTTTTCTACTATTTTTAATGAGGATTCCAATCCAATTTCATGAAGAACCCATGATCCTCCAAATTTCTCAATATAGCCTGTAATATGGACATTGTGATCTCAATTCTATGTTGATTGAATTATAATTCTATAATGTTTAATTGCTTAATGATATTGTTTTCTATATGAGTTTATTGTAAATTATTCGTAATTGATCAATGATGATCAAAACTTTTAAAATTCATAAGGTTGCCCTATCCCCTCTACTTTTTATAGAATTGGCAGTGAATTGGCCTTGAGTGACATTGTGTGGTATGGTCTACTTGTCAATCTATATGGATTTTGATTATGTCCTTTAAGGAAAGTTTATGCATTATTAATGTGTGGTTATCATGATCATACAATGTAAATTATACCTCTATTCTCCTTTACTAGTATTATGTTTTAGGTATATTGATGTCTCCTACATATGAATGATCATTCTAGGGTTAGGAGGGTCTCTATGTGTGACATTGATTAATTTATATTGATTAATGAACCCTAATATGTACCCTATATTTACATGTTGTTATAAAAACGATTATGAGTCCTAGATGTAAATGCGGAATATTCCTTGTTTCCTATGCTATAATGTGGTGTGTGATTTATGTATGAATGTGTATTGTTATCTTACTAAGGTGGCTTCCTCAATACTATTTTGATAGCAATAATGTGACCATGTTTACCAATGTGCACACACTCACAATTCATGCATGTCTATGAGTAAGATAGATTCATAGTGTCTAATGAAAATATACTTCTCATATGTAGTATTGTTTACTACTATCCATGTAAAGTATATGTCCATGAAAGTATTAAAATGTATCTTAACTGGATGACTTTATAGTGGAACTAGTATAGGTAAAGGTATGAGACTTTCCCTATACATTGAACATCCCTTCCTTTATAGAATAGTTCCTAGGGTTATTACTCTACGTACATAAATATGAATGCATGATTAAGCTGTGAACATGAAAGTATATGCTTAGATGTTAAGTATATGATATGATGAAGTATGCATATGTTTTGTGTCTAAATGTAGTATGTGAATGGTTTCCTCATGCATAAACATGTATACACGAATGAATGAATGCATAAGGAATCATGTTAAAGGATAATCTCACATGATAGATTGATGAAAGTATACTTCTCATCTATAACCTATGAGCTATGCATATGAGGGGTTAAATCACCTAAAGTCTATTTTATGAAAATAATACTAATAATAGCTTTTATAAAAAGGGGAATTAGCTTAGCACCGAGTGAACTTGAGGATGAGAGGTGTTGACTCACCTGGGAGAAAGATTCACCTATGGATTCTTATGAGGTGTTGACTCCCTTGGAGGAAGATTCACCCTATAGTTCCACATAAGGTGTTGACTCTCTGTGGAGGGAGTTTCACCAATGGTTTCTCATGAGGTGGAAACTATAATGCCTAAGGTAATAAAGCGGGTTTCAATATACATTCCTATTTCCTTAACTATGTTTCCACATAGAACCTAGCAAGTAGATCCACCTAGATGCTAGCATGATGTTAATATTCTACTTTGCAAGTAGAGCACCTCTTTTTTGTGCGGGGTTCCACAACAACAGATTTCATGTATAAATAACATGGTAGTTGTCGGTTAAGTATAGGATTTCCCTAAAGTAAAATGGACATTGGAAGTTAAGTAATGACCCTAACTAGGATAACCTAAGGGAAGTAGCTCAGTATAGGTGAGGGTATGTTACTTTACCTATGCATTGGACCAGTAGCCTTTGAAGGGAGTTCTAGGATGGTGTACCTATATTCATATGTATATGTATAGTTTCTTATGCATTACATTATGGTATTAACCTGCTTGTATATTAATATTCACTTATACTATGAGTCCTATTGTGTCTATATGATAAGGTCTTACTTTAGATGCATAATGTTGGTATTATTGACTATATGATGAGCTCTTACCTTATATGTATGATGTTGGTGTTAATTGAAATATGATGAAGGTCTTACTTGATATGCATAGTTCGATAAAGTCATAATGTTGATGTATGAAGTAAATAATATGCTTGTGGTCTCTTTGTGACTGTACTTAGAATGTGTGAGGTAATGGGGCTTCACATGTACATTGCACTAGTAGGCTTCGATTAGGATGAGTAAGGTTTTATGATGTTTAATGAAATGAAGTTTCATGTATATGTTGACTATTGCGTTTCTATGATGATATTGGAAGTCTTGACTTGTATGTTGTCTTGGAATAAGTCTCCTATGTCATCTATAAAGCGTGTTGAGTCATGTATGATGTATGTATCTTATGATTTGCTATGTTTTGATGAATGTGTATGTTTGAGTTAATGAAGGTTGTATGAATGTTCCCCTTAATGACCTTAAAGTGATACTTGAGTGTGGATGGTGGAATCGGACTCTATTCATGCATTGCACCAATTTTTACTTGAAAGTTAATGAATTAAGGTAAAGGAAGGAAATGACATGAATATGATTTATTTTATTTAAATGCAATAATTGTGACTTGATGTGTTTACATGAATAGTGTCTATGCCTACATGAAGTATATGAATGATATTTTGTAATTGTGTCAATGTTTATGAAGATTCTTTCAAAAGGCATGTTTCCTGGTTTTTAACTAAATGTCCTCTTTGAATGCATTTTCATGTGTTGTTGTTATACTTAGTGTATTCTTGTACTAATACTATTCTTTTTCATATTTTTAGTCAAAGTTTATATAATAGATGCCTAAAGGATGTCTTTTAAAGTGAAGGCTTGATAGATGTTTCCCGAGCTCAATAAAGGGGTCCTTAAGATTCAAAGATAGCCTATGTTAGAGTTCTTATATAAAGTTTATGTAATAGCTTGGTTATTACTAAATGTTGATAAGGGTTGTTTCCCTATTCTACTCTATTGATGTTGAGCCTAATATGAATAAAGAGATTTATAGATTAACTATGTATTATGACCTATATTATGTTAATCTGAATTGATGATTCTAGCAGATAATGTACTATGAGAAGTTTTAAATTTTCTGCTAAATTTCCTATGCCAATGTGATGAATGATGTCTATAGGCTTGTAAAAGACCTACGAGAGGTCAAGTACGCCATGTTACTTCTAGGTGGTGCTCCCCGTTTGTGATAATGCGGGTAGAGAAAATGGTTGTGGAGGTCATGGTAATGCACAAGCAGGGAGGGAAGTGGCTTGTCAAGATGATAGATCTTAATGTTATGCCTTTCGAGCGAGCAAGAATGAGGCAGAGGTATCTGACGAAGTGATCACATGTACTATTGTTGTCTATGGCCTGATTGTTAATATGTTGTTTGATCGGGGTACTACTTAATCTTATGTATCCGCGAGATTTTCTCTAATATATTGTATGATTTGTATTGTACTTGATTCCCCCATTCATGTTGCTACCCCAGTTGGAGAGTCAGTCATTGTTACCCATGTGATCGTGCTTACCCTATTTTTTTTATGGGATATCAAACATTATATGATTTGGTGGTTTTGTATATGATTCACTTTGACATAGCCTTAGGCATGACTTGGTTGTCCCCTATTATGATACACTTAGTTGTTATACTAAATTAGTAACTCTAAATATTCTATGAAGGGAAAAATGAGAGGTGGAAGGCGTGAACAAGCCTATACAAGCTAAGATAATATCCTCCTTTCGGGCTAGTAAATTAGTACAACAAGGTGTTTAGCTTATTTGGTTCATATTAGTGATGTTGAGATTGAGGCTCTATCTATTGACTTTATTCCTCTAGTATCCAAATTTAGTGAAATGTTTTACAGTGTCTTGCCTGACATACCTACAAAGAGAGACATAGATATTTAAATTGATTTCAAGACTGGTGTGCTCCCCATCTCCATTCCTCAATATCACATGGCTCTGGCAAAATTTGGAGAGCTTAAGGATCAAATCCAACAACTTCTTGATTAGGGATTTATTCGCCATAATTCTTCCCCATTGGCTGCTACAGTTTATTTGTTAAGAAGAAATATGGTAGCATGAGAATGTGTATAGATTACTAGCAATTAAATAAAGTCATTATTCGATACAATTATCCCTTTCCTCGAATAGATGATCTCTTTGACCAATTGGAAGGGGCAACGATTTTATCTAAGATACATCTAAGACCCACTTACCATCAATTGAAAATTAGTCCTTAAAATTTACCCAAGACGGCGTTTAGAACTCTTCAGGGGCAGTATGAGTTCTTAGTTATATCATTTGGGTCGACCAAGGCACCTTCAGTGTTCATAAGTTTGAATAATGCGTGTTCAAACCATATTTTGTCTAATTCATGATAGCATCTATTAATGATATTTTGTTTTATTAAAAAAGTGAAGAAGATCATGCCTACCATCTTTGCACTGTTTTAGGAATCCTTGGGAAGCAAAACTTGTATGCTAAATTTTCTGAGTGTAATTTTTTGTTGAAAACGGTTGCATTTTTGGGGCATGCAAGTTCAAAAGAAGGTGTCATGGTACATTCTCAAAAGACTGAGGCGGTTAAGAATTGGGTTCGGCCTAGTTTTGTAACGGAAGTGTGGAGTTTTTTGGGATTCACTAGATATTATCATCGATTTATTAAGAATTTTTCCTCCACCGCTACACACTTGATTAATTTGACCAAGAAGGAGATACCATTTGAACGCACTGAAATATTTGAAGAGAGATTCAAAAATCTCATCACTCTCTTGACCACCACTCCTATTCTAGCATTACAGTTGAAGGTAAAATTTCATTGTTTACTATGATTCTTCACATTCTTATTTGGCTGGTGTGTTGATGCAGATTAAGAATCTTTTAGCCTATGCCTCACGTCAATTGAAGGTGCATGAGAAGAATTATCCAATGCATGATTTAGAGATGGCATCGGTACTGCTTGCTCTCAAGATTGGTGACATTAACTTTATGGCGTTAACTATGAAGTGTTTATCAATTATTGTAGTTTGGAGAATGTGTACACTCAAAATGATCTAAATTTGAGACAACGAAGATGGATGAAGTTACTCAAGGATATTGATATAGCCATTCATATGCACATACAACATAGAAATCATGCTAAAAAGGACATTTCATTAAAAATTGTTAATTTACTTTAAATAACATTATGCACTTTCAAGAACCAGTACAAGTCAATGGCACATCTTCATTAAGTGAAGACCATGTAGATCATAAGACAAACAATAGTGAGTCGAATAATGTCAACATGCATATCGACATAATTGAGTATATAATCAAGACAACTCTATCATCAAGTTATAACATGAATAAGCATCTATAAGAGTTCATAACATCATAATTAAAGAAATACCCTTACTCATGAACCCCATTAAGTCCACTAATGCAATGACTAAGTAATACCCCATAACTTCACTCAATCAAATAAAGCGAACAAGAACCATAAGCTATGCCCACTCCACATACTATATCATTAAGAGTAAACATAATCATAGTTTAACAATAGATACCGACCACATGTTCATGAGGTAAACCAACATAACATATTGTCATTAACATGTTCGATCAACATAAGCATATCATTTACATTTATAAGCATGCAATCATATAGGAAAATCCTTCTAAGAACCCCTTTAAGACTAACTAGTGCAATGTATAGGTAGAGTCTCACACCCCTACCTTGACTAAGTCAAACCCCTCAAGTCATCCTAGTAAGAGTCCACTTTAATCTTCATTTTACTTTAGGAAACATCTTGTTTTAACCGACATAGAACACATGAGCCAATGTAGAATCCGGTGTCGTGGAACCCTACACCAAAGGAAGGTGGACTACTTGCCAATGAAGTACCAAAACATGAACATAGCATCTACGTGGATCAACTAGCTAGTAATCCTATGTGGGAACTATAGTTCAAGAACTAAGAGATATAGTTGGGACCCTCTTTATGCTACATGAATTATAGTATCCAATCTCATGAGTATATTAGTGATCCTACCGTCCAAATGTTGGAAGGGACAGTCCTTAATACTAATTCACTCGGTGCTAAGCTAGAGTCCCTTTTGAAATGTTTTTCATTAAATAATCATAACTTTGTTTAGGTCATAGGGTCTACCCCTTATATAGAAATAGTCATATCTAAGTAGGAATTGCGTAAGATCACCTTTCATTACAACCATCATATGTGAGATTAGCACATTAATATCATCATATCATAACCTTTTATCAATACATATTAAGCATAATCTCAAAACATCATAAATTAAGAAATTTCAATTCAACATCGTACCAATCCTAATCGATCTTATCATAGTATACTTCAATACAACTTCATCACTAAACATAGGAAATCATAATTGAAGTAAAGAATTGCAATCACAACACTTACCTCAACGTCCTTCACAAGCCATCATCATGGTCTTACCATCAACCACCGATTCAACCCAACAATGAGTGTAATATCATCACTGGATGGCAATTTATATAATAATAATAAAGTCAATTGAATTACTACACAACAATTCATCACTAGTTCGTAGCCTAGGGTTAGGGACTTAGGTCAAATTTATGATCTACTTCACAACCTAGGTTAGTTACTCAAGAACTAGAATAATTGGGTTACAATATATCACAATATAATCATATATTGTCATAATAACAACATTGAATAGTAATTCACAGCCAATTGTATATATACTACATAATACAATTAAAGATCACAACCTAGGGTTAAGGTGAAAGGTCATATTTCCACAAACTATGTCAATTAATCAAAAAGTATTATAGTTAAATGATAATAGATGTTAATATAATCATAATAAATGTTAATATAATCGTAATAACCAAAACAAATCATAAACAAGCAATTCACAAGATCAATTTCGTAATAGAATAAAACCCCCTTGAATGTTATACTTTTGAAATCAACTTGGAGGAATCCTTTTGGGAAAGAGATCCCAAAGGTGAAAGGTATCCCATGCCTGACTAATTGATGAAGTTTGGTGGATAAAACTTGATCCTTTTAAGCCCTAGAACCCTCCATTGTTGGTCTTCTATGGAGCTTCTTTGGGAGAGAGAAATTAGAGAGAAGGAAGAGTAACTGGGTTTTGAGAATTATAAGAGTTGGATTTAGTCTAATTAGGTTTGGGGTCTTTATAGGAGTCATTAGGTAACTTAATTAGGAATACCTTAAACCCTAACTAATTAACTCCCCCTTAATTAAATAAATGAAATATGTAAAACAAAATAGTCAACCGCAGACCTGACATACGAGACTTGGACTGACGGGAAATTAGTCAGTCGACGGGCAGTGCAGCTTCCGTCCATCACTTCCATAATTTTGGTTCGAGATTTGTCCAAACCAACTTCCCACAGAATTTTCTAAGTCTTCATCTATGCCACGTCGCATGTAATCCGTTGATAGACACTGCCTAATGGTAGCTTTTCGCAAGGGTCCTCCACAAGGACCCTTGGTTGGTCCTTGAGGATTCGTACCCGTATATTTCGAGTATAAACTAACTCATATACGTGTTAGACACCTCACCACCAAATTTCATCATTTTACAACTTTTACAACTAAGTCAAATAGGTTAAGCCATACTAGCACCTCTTGAACTAGTTTCCAGACGTCATGGACCACCCTTGACATTTTGGTTCGTAAACTTTATAAATGACTTACATACATTCTTATTGACCTAAAAATAGTGTTACAACTCTTAGACTTTCCTATTAGGTCCTATATTAGTCTTTAGACTTTCAGAGTATTACATAGGCGATCCTTCGTTGATCATACCAACAGAAGATATTGGTATCAAGGATAGCTTATCTTATGAAGTGATGATACTTTTAAATTTTAGAAATCCAAGTTTGCCAGCTCATGACAAAAGAGGTAGAATCAGTCAAAATCCTTTGGAGGACACTATTTATTGAGAAAGCTACATGGGAAGATGAGGAATATATGAAGAATAGATATCCACATCACTTTGAATGCAGAGAAGTTCCAAATTAAAGTACTAATCCTTTCTTGGTATTTATTTATAAGTTGGCTTGTTGTTATTGCATTGCTTGTTAGGTGTTTGAATTAAATGTGACATGTTACATCATTAGCCTAGTAAGAGTAATTTTATTCAATGACGGATGTTCCAAAGGGGTGATATTGTAACATATCACAAGTTTATATAACTAGGAAGGATTTAAGAATTACAAATAATGATTTTTGGAAAGGATTGAAATCTCCAAATTTTTTTGACGTTAAGTTAAAAATAAGTTTTGGGTCAACTTACAACAAGAATAACTCCTAGCTTAGGATGCTTTAGGTGTACTTCCAAATATTGTATGAATACTATTGGAATGGTGTAATACCTTGAAAATCAAAGACGTAAAGTACATCCTAACATTGGTGTTATAATTTCTATGTACTGTTTTAAGTCCATCATAAGGTATGGTCATTTCGGAAGTTTTAAGAAGCAAAAACGTCCAAGAACGTCCGAAAGTTTTGTTCAAAAGGGTACTTGTGTTCTTAGCCTATTTGACTAGTTTGTAGGAGTAGGAAATGTATCAAAAATTGTGAAGGGGTAGATAATAGGTGTTTGAGATGTTTCATGATTGAAACGTCCTTGTATGACTCACCAAGGACAAACCAAGGGCCCTTAAGGAGGACCCTTGCGTTTTATGAAACACTGCTTGGGCACTGAGCATCAACGGGACCACCTACGATCAGCCTGTGGACTGACGAGGCGTTGATACCACAATCGACCCATACTTATCCAATTTGAGGAAATCCCCCTCCTGCACAGTCTCTGAACTCATCGACGGAGTGCAGGACGGAGGGGTGAGGGTCTGTAGGTTCACAGATGGCCCGTCAGCTGGGTTCCGTCAATGAAGGGTGAGTTTCCTGCACATTTTTATATTGATTGATTTCCTGCACATGTAAATGTCTATATATGATGATGATTATCCTCTTGATATATGTTGTTGGACTATATTGTTAAAGTTGGACATTGGTTATGTGTTTCTCGTTAAGTTTACTTGGTTGAGAAAGGTTATGGGGCTTTGCTTAATTGAACTTGTTGACTTGATAAGGATTCATGAGTAGTTCTCTCACTTATTATGATATGATTGACTATTCCTTGATTATAGGGTTGTAGAAAATCATGGTTTAGGGTATGTTGGAATACATAATACTTGTTGAGTTCGTAAGCATGTTTGGTTGGTTGATATCACTTGCTTGTCTTTGCATTAGGTTCCTAAAAAGGTAAATTGGCATGTTTTACCTAAAATTTTCTTTTTAGCATGTTTTTCATCTATATGTGCAGAAGGTCTCATGCTTAGTACATGTGGAGTACTAACCCCATTTTTTTCCCTTTTCCCAAACATTTTAGGTTCCAGTCATTAAAGAGTTTAGAAGGCGACATTGTTGAAAGTTTGGATTCATCATTTCATGAAATTAGAGTAGGTCCTCAATTTCCAAGGGAAATGCCACTATCTAGCATATAAACTTGTTATGATCTTAAAGACTCTTTCATTTATTTCCTTTTCAATTGAGTACTATACTTTTTTATGACCTATATGTGGTCTTGTAGGATTGATGTAAGGTCTATGTGCATATTGTGATAATCATTTAGTTGGTATGAGATGAGACAATCTTTGAGACTATTTTTCTATCTGGTACATGTATATGTGCAATAAAAGTACAAGGCTATGTAACCTTCGTATAAGAGGGGTCTATTTATACTCGATACGACTATTTATTATGTGTATGTAGAGGTCTATGTAAACATCAAAGTATTTGTAATGAATGTTTTAAATTTTCCGCATTTTCAACCTATGAATATAATGACATGAGACTAAGAGGCTACTCTTAGTCCGTGTAAAAAATGACTATGCCGGTGACGTCTAGGGGGTAAACCCGGATGTTATAAACTTGGTATCTGAGTATGAGGTTGAATATCGTTGAGTTATGTCTCTCTCTCTACTACGTCAATGAAGGTTTGTATTAATAATTGTGAAGCGCGTCATCTTATGAGTGGGAACCTATATGATGCTTAGGAATCACTCTCTTTCTTAGAAATCTTATATCATGCAATTATAGTAACTTA
>JAKWJD010000487.1:0-21136 GCA_027705065.1 Solanum peruvianum | reverse complement strand
ATGGCCGTCGCAACCTCCCAACTTCCAGGTGGGCTGTGACGGCCCGTCACCCCTGTGACGGTCCGTCCTGCACCTCCGTCATGGCGGTCAGAAACTCGTTTCTTGTACCAAATTCTCAAAAGTTGAAGTGTTTTGCAACGGAAACTCACGACGGTTCGTCGTGGATGTGACGGCACGTCCTGCAGGTCCGTCACAATTTACAGAGAGTCGATTTTCAGTACCCAATTTCAGAATTTCCAAGTATGTTGCAACGATACACCCTTGACGGGCCGTCGTGCCTATGACGGTCCGTCAAGGTGTCCGTAGTATGGCCCAGTTTTTCCAGAATAAAATCTGCTGCTCAAAACGACTAAACAGGTCGTTACAATAGATACCAATTTACCCATCGTTCGTCCCCGAACGATCAAAAGAAGAAAAACAATGGCGAAAAGGAGTACCTGAATCTGTAAACAGATGTGGATATTTTTCTTGCATATCTGCCTCCTTCTCCCAAGTAGCCTCTTCAACCGGTCGATTCTTCCATTGAACTTTGATGGATGCAATCTCTCTCGACCTCAACTTGCGAACTTCTCTATCTATATAGCAACCGGTTCCTCTTCATAAGTCAAGTTCTCATCAAGCAAAACTGAATCCCAACGGATAATGTAGTTTCCATCTCCGTGGTATTTCTTCAAAATGGACACATGAAACACCGGATGCACTACGGACAGCCCTGGGGGCAAGGCTAATTCATAAGCCACCTCCCCTATTCGCTTTAGCACCTCGAATGGTCCAATATACCTTGGACTTAGTACCTCTTTTTCCAAACCGCATCACCCTTTCATGGGTGAAACCTTCAACAAGACTTGTTCACCTTCCATGAACTCCAAGTCTCTAACTTTTCGGTCTGCGTACTCCTTTTGTCTACTTTGAGCCGCTAAAAGCTTTTCTTGAATAGCTTTCACCTTCTCCATAGAATCTCTCAACAGATCAGTCCCCCAAGGTCTAACTTCAAAGGCATCAAACCAACAATGGGAGATCTACACCTCCTCCCATACAATGCTTCAAATGGAGCCATGTCAATACTGGAGTGATAGCTATTATTATATGAAAACTCTGCCAAAGGTAAAAAGCTATCCCAATGGCCACCAAACTCTATCACACATGCTCGAAGCATATCCTCCACACTTGAATCGTTCGCTCAGACTGACCATCGGTCTGAGGGTGAAATGCAGTGCTAAGGTCCAACCTAGTAACCTAATTCAGCATGTAATGTCCTCCAAAACTTAGAGGTAAACTGCGTACCTCTATCCGATATGATGGAGAGTGGAACTCCATGCAACCGAACGATCTCTGTGATGTAGATCTTGGCTACTTCTCTGCATTGTAGGTCACCTTGACAGGAATGAAGTGAGCAGACTTAGTTAACCTATCAACGATCACCCAAATGGAGTCATACTTACCCAAGGTCTTTGGAAGACCCACCACAAAGTCCATTGCAATTCTCTCCCACTTCCATTTAGGAATGGGCATTCTCTGAAGGTTCCTCCGGGCCTTTGGTGTTCATACTTTACTTGTTGACAATTTGGACATTTGGCAATAAAGTCAACAATATCGCGCTTCATTCTACTCCACCAGAAGTGTTGCTTTAGGTCGCGATACATCTTGGTTGCACCAGGATGTATAGAATATCCAGAACTATGAGCCTCGGTAAGAATAGTGGTGATCAAATCATCGATGCGGGGTACGCATACCCTTCCCTTATTCTCAAAACACCTTCCTCATCAATTATTGCCTCTTTAGCCTCTCCTTGCAACACTTTGTCTCGGATTTGACTAGCTTCTCATCATCAAACTGTTTCCCCTTAATCTGATCAAGAAAAGAGGATTTTGCCTCTACACAAGCTAACAATCCTCCCTTCTCGTTTATTTCTAACTCATAAGGTCATTAGCCAAAACCTGCACTTCTCTAGCCAATGGGCGTCTAGAAGCTTGCAAATGAGCTAGACTTCCCTGCTTCCGGCCTTTCTACTCAAAGCATCTGCCACAACATTCGCTTTTCCCGGATGATACAAGATAGTGATGTCGTAGTCCTTCAGTAGTTCCATCCATCTCCTCTGTCTCAAGTTCAAGTCTTTCTGAGTGAATACATACTGTAGGCTACGATGGTCCGTGTAGACTTCACACTTAACCCCATACAAGTAGTGTCTCCATTGCTTTAGTGAAAATACTACCGCGGCCAACTCCAAATCATGGTCGGATAGTTACGTTCATGCACCTTTAATTGCCTCGAAGCATAAGCAATCACATTCTTCTCTTGCATTAGCACTGCACCCAACCAGAATAGGATGCATCACAATAAACAATGAAGTTTTTACCCTCTACCGGCAAGGTGAGGATGGGCGCGGTAGTCAAAACGTCTTAAGCTTCTGGAAGCTTTCCTCACACTCATCTGACCATACAAATGGAACATTCTGCTTAGTCAAGTTCGTCAATTGGGAAGCAATAGAAGAGAATCCCTTGACAAATCGGCGGTAGTAGCTAGCTAGACCCACAAAACTCCTTATTTCTGACACGTTTGTAGTCTTACCCAATTCTTCACTGTCTCAATCTTGGATGGATCACCATCACCCCATCCTTAGAAACCACGTGCCCCAAGAAGGACACTGAATCTAGCCAAAACTCACACTTGGAGAATTTCGCATAAAGCTTTTTCTTTCTCAACAACTCTAACACCATTCTCAAATGCTCCTCATGTTCCTTCTTACTTTTGGAGTATATCAGTATATCATCAATAAACACAATCACAAAGAGGTCCAAGTATGGCTTGAAAATCCTGTTCATCAAGCTCATGAAGGCGGCGGGGGCATTTGTAAGACCAAAGGACATCACCACAAATTCATAATGTCCATATCTAGTCCGAAAAGCAGTCTTTGGCACATCCGTTGCTCGTATTTTCAGTTGGTGATAACCGGACCTCAAGTCAATTTTTGAGAAGACACAAGCACCTTGTAACTGATCGAACAAGTCATCAATGCGAGGAATGGGGTACTTGTTCTTAACAGTTACTTGTTCAACTGTCGGTAATCTATGCACATTCGGAAACTCCCATCCTTCTTCTTCACAAATAGCACCGAGCACCCCAAGGAGATGCACTTGGTCTAATGAAGCCTTTGCTCAACAACTCTTGAAGTTGTGCCTTTAACTCTCTTAATTCGGCGGGAGCCATTCTATACGGGGGTATAGAAATGGGGCGAGTACCTGGTTCCAAATCAATGCAGAAAGTCTATATCCCTATCTGGTGGCATACGGGAAGATCTGCAGGGAACACATCCAAAAACTCAACGGACTACCGAAACTGACTCAATCGAAGGTACTTGAGCAGTGTCATCCTTGAGATGTGCCAAGAAAGCTAAAACCCTTTACTCACCATTTTCTTAGCGCAAAAGAAGGAGATGATACGCACCGGATTGGAAGTGTAGTCACCCTCCCACACTAACTGATCTGTCCCAGGCTGGCTAGCGTCACAGTTTTAGCATTACAATCCAAAATCGCAAAATTAGGATAGACACACAATTACATTAACTCCAAACTACATAAAGAAGACCAAGTCTACCCAGAATTACATCGAAGTCACCCATTCCTAAAATAACCAAGTCTACATAAGTGTTGCTCCCCACAAAATTCACCAAACAAGACCTATAGACCTTTTCAACTATCATAGACTCACCCACCGGAGTAGAAACACGAATAGGCATGTCAAGTAATTCACAATGTAAATTTAGACCATTAGCAAATGAGGAAGATACATATGAAAACGTGGAGCCAGGGTCAAATAATACAGATGCCATGCAATCACAAACCAAGAGATTACCTGTGATAACAGCATCAGATGCCTCCGCTTCAGACCTCCCAGGGAAAGCATAACAATGGGCCCTATCATTCGTCTGTCCGTTGCCCCTACCAGTTGTGTAGTAGTGGCTCCGTTTTGCCCTTCACCTCTGCCGTTTTTGGTGGCCACCATTACCTCGGCCACCTCGCCCTCCGGAAAAAGCGGCCTCTACCATGACCACCTCTACCTCTAGCCATTGGGGTTCTGTAACTCTGTTTTGGACAATTCCTCCTAATATGTCCAACCTCCCCACATCCATAGCACTCTCTGGAGTCAGGCATGGGTCTCTCGGAGTAGTGTTGACCGTTCTGAGGTGGACCCCCAACTACAGTCTGTAGTGAAGACTGAATTGGTCGAACTGAGTGACCTCCGGAGCTCTGTCCTCTAGAGTAAGAACCATTAAACTCACCTCCCCTTCGAAACCTTTTTGATGTCGATGTCGTGGTGAAGTCTACCACCTCTTGGAAGGATGTTGCCGTAGCCGCTACCTGTAAGGCTGAAATCCGCAACTCTGACCTCAACCCCTTCACAAAACGGCGGATCCGTTCTTGTGGACTGAAACAGAGTTGGGGTGGCGTATCTGGATAGTGCGCGAAATTTAGCCTCGTATGCATTAACCGTCATTTCTCCCTTGCTCTAGACTCAGGAACTCGTCCCTTTTTCTATCTCTCAAAGTCCTTGGGATATTCTTCTCCATAAACAGGGTAGAGAATGATTCCCAAGTCATGGGTGGTGCCTCTGTTGGTTGACACTCAACATGTGAACGCCACCACATTTTGGCGTTCCCTTGGAACTGATAGCTCACGAACTCGACACCGAACCTCTCTACTATCCCCATCTGTGTGTGTAGTAGCTCATGACAATCAACCAGAAAATCATTAGCATCCTCAGATTCTGCACCCTTGAAGGTTGGCGGTTTCAATTTCAAGAACTTACTGAAAAGTTCATGCTGATCGTTTGTCATAATAGGCCCAGTAGTCAGACGTGGAAATGTGCCTATTCCCAAATTGCATCCATGCGGGGAGCCATAGTAGCCGCATGTCGTATTTCTGAAACCGGAGGTGTTGGTGCAGAAACCACTGGAGGTGCTTGACCCTGATCAGATAACCCGCTAAGATAAGCAAGTACTTGGTTGATCATCTCTGGGGTAGGTTGGGGTGGCAATTCCTCATTCTGCCCTTGTTCAGTTTCCCCTTCTTCACCCTCTCTTACTACATCCTCAGTCGGTGGAGGAGTCACCGCCCTAGTATCAGATGGCTAGGGGCTCGTCCTCTTCCTCTAGAAGACGTCCTCCCACGACCTCTTCCACGGCCTCTTGCCGCTGTTCTTCCTCGAGCCACAGCCCCAGTGGCTGGCTCAGTAGTTTCCTGTCTTTCGTTGTCGCTGCTGGTGCGGTCGTTGCTCTAGTTCTAACCATCTGCGAAATAGAGTGAAGATGGTCAGATACCATTTGTATCACCTAGATACCAATTGGACTCAAGTAGTAGCACGAAGAAAGAATGAAGAATGGAATTTTCCTAAAGTCTTGTAGCCTCTCAAAGAAAGTAAAGGCGTCCCCCTACCGTTCCTTAAGACTCTACTAGACTCGTTCTTGTGTGATGAGACCAATGAACCTAATGCTCTGATACCAAGTTTGTCACGACCCAAATCGGGGACGCGACTGGCACCCACATTTACCCTCCTATGTGAGCGAACCAACCAATCTAACCTTAACATTTTAATACAATACCAAACAAAGAAATGCGGAAGACTTAAACTCATTAATAAACAACTCAAAACTATTATTAATATTCCCAAAATCTGGAAGTCATCATCACAAGAACATCTATGATCAAATTACTAAGCTAAACTATCAAGAATGTCTAAGAAGCTAAAAATACATAAGAAACTAGTCATGCCGGAAGTCAAGGCATCAAGACTTATAGAAGAAGATCCAGTCCAAGCTAGAAGCGTTAGCTCACCCTGAGATCCGGTATGACGAAATCTGGCCCGAATTACTGTGTGTTGAAGTTGACGGACGTTTGCTGCATAACACAAATAACAAAGGGAAAAACATAAAAGTAGGGGGTCAGTACAACCACACGTACTGAGTAGATATCATCGGCCAACTCAAAATAGAAGATAATATATATCAAGTAATATTATAAATCAACTATAAACTCAACATGTAGCAACAACAAGTATTGTAATCGTCAATAAATACCATCAAGTTCATCCATGAGGCTCAAGCCTCATACCACACTCATTTGGGAATAAGTTCATTAGTTGAGTAGATTAACATCTTTCCAGATTCATTATCTTTTTTCCTCTTGTGTCGGTTCGTGACACTCCGATCCCCTACCACTATGTGTCGGAACGTGACACTCCGATCCCCTATATGTGTCGGAACGTGACACTCCGATCCCTATGTGTGTCGGAACGTGACACTCCGATCCTATATGTGTCGGTACGTGACACTCCGATCCCCTATATCTACGTGTCGGTTCGTGACACCCGTCCCACTAATACTATGTGTCGGAACGTGACACTCCGATCCACTAATACTATGTGTCGGTACGTGACACTCCGATCCACTAATACTATGTGTCGGAACGTGACACTCCGATCCTACATTCATTCTACATTCGTCCAGCCTTCTCTATACTAAGGCATCAACAATCCCATTACTTTAATTCGTCAAGCCTTCTTTATAAAGGCATCGTCATTAATATCATAAGATTAAAGTTTCTTTAAGATTTGGGATTCAATGGTTTTTATCATGTTGTTTCATCAAAATCACATGATCATATTCATAAGCATACAATAAGCATATAGACAGGTTTACAATATCATCAACACATATTATTCAACTATTAAGAGTTCACTACGAATATCGTAAAAACCATAACTACCTCCACCGAAGACTAGTGATCAAGCAAGAAATTCCCAAGCTTTGTTTTCGCCCCTTTGATCGACTGCTCTCTCTCTCTTCTGTTCTTTCGCTTTTGTTTTCTTATGTTCAAACCCTCTTTCTTTTACCCTAATTAATCATATAATTAAGTGTGAAAAAGGACAATAAACCCCACTAATTAACTTAAGGTTACCCCTTTTAACCCCTAAGTAATTAGACTTATTAATGTTAACCCTCAATCTTTAATAATTAAGGAAAAATAGTCAAAACGACCCTTAAAACGTGTGGAGGATCCTAAACTGCCTGGGATTGCGCAGCCTGTGACGGCCGTCGTGCCTGCGACGGTCCGTCACGATGGCCGTCGCAACCTCCCAACTTCAGGTGGGCTGTGACGGCCCGTCACCCCACCCCTGTGAAGGTCCGTCCTGCACCTCCGTCATGGCGGTCAGAAACTCGTTTCTTGTACCAAATTCTCAAAAGTTGAAGTGTTTTGCAAGGAAACTCACGACGGTTCGTCGTGGATGTGACGGCACGTCCTGCAGGTCCGTCACAATTTACAGAGAGGTCGATTTCACAGTACCCAATTTCAGAATTTCCAAGTATGTTGCAACGATACACCCTTGACGGGCCGTCGTGCTATGACGTCCGTCAAGGTGTCCGTAGTATGGCCCAGTTTTTCCAGAATAAAAATCCTCTGCTCAAAACGACTAAACAGGTCGTTACAAGTCTTGACTTGGATCTTTGGTTTGGTTAGATCTCAGGTTGAGATTTAAATAAGTTTGGATTCTATATATATTTTAAATGTTTGTTTGTGTAATATAATTGTATCTTTTCTTTTCACTCTGATTTTGTATACTCACTGCATACGTAGAAGTTTGTAGTTCTATGGGTATTTGTTTTGGTGTATTTTGAATAAATAGTTTTGCGAATAACTGGTTTAAATTTGTAATTCGTGATTCTTCACTAACTTTTCTGCTTGTACCTGCAGCTGTATTTAAACAAACATTATGGGTTTTAGGGAGTTTCCCATCGTCTCCTTTTATCTCTAGAATTTTACCGTCTTTCGATCGACGTAGCTCCGCATTTTTATAGTCATGCTGCTGACTTATATTAGCTTGAGACTTCAGGTTATCTTCATTAGTCTTTAGCTTTTGTATCTCATTGTCCATACTATCCACTTTAGTACAAAGTGTAGTAATGGGTTTGAGTAGCTTTTCAATTGTATCTTCGTCTTTGTTCTCAGTAGTCTGAGTAGCTTTGTCTTAATAAGTAGTCCGCAACACCATTTTATTAGTCTTTATCACTTCAATTGTAAATGTAAAGTTTAATATATTTAATACCAATCTTGTAATTTCTTTCGTTGTTACTGAATCTTGTATTTTTCTTTTTAACCACCATTTTACTTGTGTATTATCTGTTCTCACAATAAATTTGTTATATACAATATATGGCTCAAATGCTAATAAACATTTATATACTGAAAATAATTCTTTCCTATTTATTTCCCATTTTATTTCCGTATTTGTATATGTGCCTCAATAATATCTACAGTGATATTCTATATTATTATCATTATATTTATATTTTAATACTCCTCCATAACTTTTTTCACTTGCATAAGTTTCTACTATATAAATTATTTTTTATCTTCATCCGGAAAATATAATTTTGGTAATGTTTTACATAATAATTTTATCTTTTGTATTGGTGTTTGATCACTATTATCAAAATGATATTCTACATCTTTCTTTTTAGTTTTTGTTGTAATGGTTTTAAATTTTCTGCTAATTTTGGTATATATTCTCTTACTTGGTTACTAATCCTAAAAAAGATTGTAATTTCTTTTTGTGTATGTGTTTTCATTCAGGTTATTATTATTTGTACTATATGCGTTTGCATTTTTTTCCATTTTTATATCTATTTGTATTCCTAGGAATTCTATTTGATTTTTCATTAAATCTGCTTTCTTTTTACTTAAACTTATTCCTGAGTGTTGTATTATACATCTAAATTTTTCTAATAATCTTATGTGTTCATCTTGTGTTTTAGTTATAATAATATATTATCAATATATACTACAGAATTTTCTAGTTGTTTAAAATAGTTATCCATAAAATGTTGAAATCTACCTGGTGCATTTTATATCCAAATGGTAATACATTCCATTCATAAAATCCTTGTGGTACTGTGAATGTTGTAAGTTTTTTAGATTCTTCTTCTAACTTTAAATGATAAAATTCTGATTTTGTAACGACCTGTTTGGTCGTTTTGAGCAGTAGAGTTTATTCTGGTAATAACTGTCTGAGTCGACGGATCCCACGACGGACCGTCATGGGCACGACGGACCGTCGAGAGGGTCTCGTTCCAAAACACTTAGAATTCTGAAATTTGGGTACTGAGATCGACTCTCTGAACTTCGTGATGGAATGACAGGATGGACCGTCGTTGGCACGACGGACCGTCGCAAATCTTTCCACAGAATTAACTCTCTGAACTTGGTGACGGACCTGCAGGACGGACCGTCACAGTCATGACGGACCGTCACAGGCTGCGTAACCCTGACTGGGTCGGATTTCTATTAACAGTTTTTAAGGGGTGTTTTGGACTATTCATGCTTATAATTATAAAGTTAGTGGATTAATGTTAATACTTCAATTACTTGGGGGTTAAAGGAGATAACCTTGAAATAAAAAGTGGGTTATTTTTATCATCTTTTATACTTAATTATATGACAATTAGGGTAAAAGAAAAGGTTTGAATAAGAAAAATAGAAAGAACAGAGAGAGAAGGAGAGACAAACGAGAGAGAGAGAGAAGAGAAGAACGCAGAGGAAAGCAAAGGTTTTGGAAGATAGCTTGGTTGATCGCGATTCTTCGGTGGAGGTAGGTTATGGTTTATGCTACTTCATAGTAAACTCTTAATAGCGAATGATATGTATTGGGTAGTATTGTAAAGTCTTCTATATGCTTAATTGTGTGCTTGCATGATGTGATTATGTAATTGTAATGGGTTGGGAAGATGAGGCTATGAATCTTAAACCTTAAATTCACTTTGTTAATGATGATGCCTTGGTATAGAAGAAGGCTTGATGAACAAAAGTAATGAGATTAGAGGATCGGGTGTCACGTTCCGACACCAGGATAGTAGAGGATCGGAGTGTCACGTTCTGTCACCAGGATAGTAGGGGATCGGAGTGTCACGTTCCGACACCAGGATAGTAGGGGATCGGAGTGTCACGTTCCAACACCAGGATAGTAGTAGTGGAGTGGAGTGTGTCACGACCCAAAACCAAATCGCGAGTGGCACCCACACTTACCCTCCTATGTGAGCGAACCAACCAATACAAAACCCAAATTTTCAATATAATATCAACAGAAAGTAATGCGGAAGACTTAAACTCTTTAAGGAAAATCAATTAAATAACTTCTAAACTCAACATCTATTATTCCCCAAAATCTGGAAGTCATCATCACAAGAACATCTATCCTCAATTTACTAAACTAAGAGTATCTAAGAAAGAGAAAACAAGTAAAAAGCTAGTCCATGCTGGAAGTTCAAGGCATCAAGACTTGAAGAAGAAGATCCAGTCCAAGCTAGAAACATTAGCTCACCCTGAATTTCCGATGTAGTGAAGACTGGCTAGTGTTGCGGTTGAGTTGAAGATGACGGTACGTTTGTTGCACTCCAAAAATAACAAAGAAAGAAACATACAAGTAGGGGTCAGTACAAAACACAAGTACTGAGTAGGTATCATCGGCCAACTCAAAATAGAAAACAGTATATATCAGATAATATCATAAATCAACTACAATACTCAACATGTAGCAACAACAAGTACTATAATCATTAACAAGTACCACCAACTTCACCCATGAGGACTCAAGCCTCAATACCATACTCATTTGGGAATTAGTTTCATTAGTTTGAGTATATTAACATATTTCAAGATTCATTATCTTTGATTCTCTCTTGTCGGTACGTGACACTCCGCTCCATATACTATCCTGGTGTCGGAACGTGACACTCCAATCCATATTCTATCCTGGTGCCGGAACGTGGCACTCCGATCCTCATTCTATCCTGGTACCAGAATGTGGCACCCGATCCATATTCTATCCTGGTGTTGGAACGTGACACTCCGATCCTCATATACTATCCTGGTACCGGAACGTGGCACCCGATCCATATTCTATCCTGGTGTCGGAACGTGACACTCCGATCCTCATATACTATCCTGGTACCGGAACGTGCACCCGATCCTCTATTTCTTCCTGGGTACCGGAACGTGGCACCCGATCCCCTAATCTCACTACTTTCGTGCATCAAGCCTTCTTTTATTCCAAGGCATCATCATTAACAAAGTAGATTATTTCTTCAAGATTTAGGATTCAATGGCTTCATCATGCTTATTTATCAAATCACATAATCACATTCATGCAAGCATACAATTAAGCATATAGAAGGGTTTACAATACTACCAATACATATCATTCGCTATTAAGAGTTTACTACGAATAGTATAAAAACCATAACCTACCTCCACCGAAGAGTTTGATCAAGCAAGCAATTTCCCAAAGCTTTGTTTCCTCTTCGTTTCTCTCTCTCGATCGATCACTTCTCCCTCTCTTTGTTCTTTCGATTTTTCATATTCAAACCCTCTTTCTTTTACCCTAATTAGCATATAATTAAGTATAAAAGATGGCAATAGTAACCCACTAGTTAACTCAAGGTTACCTCTTTTAACCCCCAAGAAATTGAGTTATTAATATTAACCCACGAAACTTATAATTATAGCAAAAATAGTCCAAAACGCCCCTTTAAAACTTAAACAGAAAACCGACCCAGCCTGGGATTACGCAACCTGTGACGGTCCGTCCTGCAGGTCCGTCGCAAAGTTCAGAGACTCAATTTCCTTGAAGAGTCTGTGACGGTCCGTCGTGCCCACGACGGTCCGTCCTGCAGGTCCGTTACGAAGTTCAGAGAGTCGATTTCAGTACCCAAATTTCAGAATTCTAAGTGTTTTGGAACGAGACACCCTCGACGGTCCGTCGTGCCCATGACGGTCCGTCGTGGGTTCCGTCGACTCAGACAGCTTTTCCAGAAATAAAATCTGCTGCTCAAAACGAGTAAACATTTCGTTACAATAGATACCAATTTACCCATCGTTCGTCCTCAAACGATCACAAGAAAAGAAACAAGGGCGAAAGGGAGTACCTGAATCTGTAAACAGATGTGGGTATTTTTCTTGCATATCAGCCTCCTTCTTCCAAGTGGCCTCTTCAACTGGTCGATTCTTCCATTGAACTTCGATGGATGCAATCTCCCTCGACCTCAACTTGCGAACTTCTCTATCTAAAATAGCAACAGGTTCCTCCTCATAAGACAAATTCCTATCAAGCAGAACCGAATCCCAACAAATGATGTAGTTTCCATCCCCATGGTATCTTTTCAACATAGACACATGAAATACTGGATGCACTCCAGACAGCCCTGGAGGCAAGGCTAATTCGTAAGCCACCTCCCCTACTCGCTTAAGTACTTCAAATGGTCCAATATACCTTGGGCTTAGCTTACCCCTTTTTCCAAACCGCATCACCCCTTTCATGGGTGAAACCTTCAGCAAGACTTGCTCACCCTCCATAAACTCCAAGTCTCTAACCATTCGATCTGCATATTCCTTCTACCTACTTTGCGCCGCTAAAAGCTTTTCTTGAATAGATTTCACTTTCTCCAATGAATCCCTCAAAAGGTCAG
The DNA here is from genome assembly GCA_027705065.1 of Solanum peruvianum. NCBI lineage: Eukaryota > Viridiplantae > Streptophyta > Magnoliopsida > Solanales > Solanaceae > Solanum > Solanum peruvianum. Next base: position 8,622 of record JAKWJD010000487.1, on the reverse strand, counting down.
TACCCCAAGGTCTAACCTCAAATGCATCAAACCAACCAATGGGAGACGTACATCTCCTCCCATATAAGGCTTCGAATGGAGCCATATCAATACTTGAGTGATAGCTATTATTGTATGAAACTCCGCTAAGGGTAAGAAGTTGTCCCAATGACCACCAAATTCTATCACACATGCACGAAGCATATCCTCCAATACTTGAATCGTTCGCTCAGACTGACCATCGGTTTGAGGGTTAAATGCAGTACTAAGGTCCAACCTAGTACCTAATTCCGCATGCAATATTCTCCAAAACATAGAAGTAAATTGCGTACCTCTATCTGATATGATGGAAAGTGGAACTCCATGCAATCGAACGATTTCTGAGATGTAGATTTTGGCTAACTTCTCTGCATTGTAGGTCACCTTGACCGGAATGAAGTGAGCAGACTTAGTTAATCTGTCGACAATTACCCAAATAGAATCAAACTTACCCAATGTCTTTGGAAGACCAACCACAAAGTTCATTGACATTCTCTCCCACTTCCATTCAGGAATGGGCATTCTCTGAAGTGGTTCCTCCGGGCCTCTGGTGTTCATACTTAATGTTGACAATTTGGACATTGGGGAACAAAAATCAACATGCCGCGCTTCATTTACTCCACCAAAAGTAGTGCTTTAGGTCCACGGTACATCTTGGTTGCACCAGGATGTATAGATTATCCGGAAACTATGAGGCCTCTGTAAGAATTAGTGTGGATCAAATCATCAACCCGGGGGTACACATACCCTTCCCTTATCCTTTCTTAAAACCACCTTTCTCATCCTTTAGGCCTCTTTAGCCTCTCCTCGCAACACCATATCCCGAATTCGTCTTAGTTTCTCATCATCAAACGCTTCCCTTAATCTTGTCAAGAAAAGAAGATCTCGCCTCCACCAAGCCTAAAAATCCTCCCTTCTCATTTACTTCTAAGCCTCATAAAGTCATTAGCCAAAATTTTGGATTTCTCTAGCCAACGGGCGTCTAGAAACTTGTAAATGAGCTAGACTTCCATGCTTCCTGCCTTTCTTACTTAAGGCGTCTGCCACAACATTAGCCCTTCACGGATGATACAGAATAGTGATATCGTATCCTTCAGTAGTTCCATCCATCTGCTCTTTCTCAAATTCAAATCCTTCTGAGTGAAGACATATGTAGGCTACGATGATCCGCATAGACTTCACACTTAACCCCATACAAATATGTGTCTCCATTGCTTTAGTGCAAATACTACCGCGGCCATCTCCAAATCATGGGTCGGATAGTTACGTTCATGAACCTTTAATTGCCTTGAAGCATAAGCAATCACATTCTCTCTTGCATTAGCACTGCACCCAACCAGAATAGGATGCATCACAATAAACAAAGAAGTTCTTGCCTCCACTGGCAAGGTAAGAAGGTGCAGTAGTCAACAAGGTCTTTGAGTTTCTGAAAGCTTTCCTCACAATCATCCGACCATACAAATGGAACATTCTTCTTAGTCAAGTTCGTCAATTGGGAAGCAATAGAAGAGAATCCTTTGACAAATAGACGGTAATAGCTAGCTAAACCAACAAAGCTCCTTATTTCTGACACATTAGTAGGTCTTACCCAATTCTTCACTGTCTCAATCTTAGAAGATCCACCATCACTCCATCCTTAGAACCACGTGCCCCAAGAAGGACACTGAATCTAGCCAAAACTCACACTTGGAGAATTTGGCATAAAGCTTTTTCTTCTCAAACAACTCAATACCATTCTCAAATGCTCCTCATGTTCCTTCTTACTCTTTGAGTATATCAGTATTCATCAATAAGTACGATCACAAAGAGATCCAGATATGGCTTAAAAATCTCGTTCATCAAGCTCATGAACGCAGCAGGGGCATTCGTAAGACCAAAAGACATCACTACAAATTCGTAATGCCCATACCTGGTTAGAAAAGCAGTCTTTGGCACATCCGTTGCCCGTATTTTCAATTGATGATAACCGGATCTCAAGTCAATTTTAGAGAAGACACAAGCACCTTGTAACTGATCGAACAAGTCATCAATGGGAGGAATGGGATACTTGTTCTTAATAGTTACCTTGTTCAACTGCCGGTAGTCTATGCACAACCGAAAACTCCAATCCTTCTTCTTCACAAATAACACCGAAACACCCCAAGGAGATGCACTTGGTCTAATGAAGCCTTTGCTCAACAACTCTTGAAGTTGGGCCTTTAACTCTCTTAACTCAGCGGGAGCCATTCTATAAGGGGGTATAGAAATGGGGCGAGTACTCGGTTCCAAATCAATGCAAAAATCAATATCTCTGTCCGGTGGCATACCAGGAAGATCTGCAGGGAACACATCCAGAAACTCACGGACTACCGAAACCGACTCAATTGAAGGTACTTGGGTAGTGTCATCCCTGAGATGTGCCAAGAACGCTAAACAACCTTTACTAACCATTCTTCTTAGCACGAAGAAAAAGGAGATGAAACGAACCGGAGTAGGGGAAGTGTAGTCGCCCTCCCACACTAACTGATCTGTCCCAGGCTGGCTAACGTCACGGTTTAGCATTACAATCCAACATTGCAAAAATTGGAGAAAGCCAAGTCATACCCAGAATTACATCGAAGTCAACCATTTCTAGGATAACCAAATTACATAAGTGTTGCTCCCCACAAAAGTCACAAAACAAGACCTATATAACTTTTCAACTATCACAGACTCACCCACCGGAGTAGACACACGAATAGGTAGTCAAGCAATTCACAAGGTAAATAAGACCAGTAGCAAATGAAGAAGATACATAAGAAAATGTGGATCCGGATCAAACAATACAGAAGCCATGCAATCACAAACCGAAAAGATTACCTGTGATAACAGCATCAGATGCTCCACTTCAGATCTCCCAGGGAAAGCGTAACAATGGGCCCCATTACTTGTCTGTCCGTTGCCCCTACTATGTTGTGTTGTAGTGGTCCAGTTTGCCCATCACCCGGCCGTTTTGGTGACCACCATTACCTCGACCACCATGTCCTCCAGAATAACGGCCTCTACAATGAACCACCTCTACCCCTAGCTATTGGGGGTCTGTAACTCTGTTTTGACAATACCTCTTAATGTGTCCAGTCTCCCCATATCATAACATTCTCTGGATTCAAGCATAGGTCTCAGAGAAGTGTGTTGACGGTCTGAGGTGGAATCCCAACTACAGTTGTAGTGAAGACTGAATTGGTCGGACTGAGTAACCTCCTGAGCCTTGTCCTCTGGAGTAAGAAACTATAAACTCACCTCTCTTTCGAAACCTTTTGGATGTAGATGCCATGGTGAAGCCATCTGGCTTCACTCCCTCCACTATATTACGAAGTCTACCACTTCCTGAAAGGATTTCGATGTAGCCGCTACCTGTAAGGCTGAAATCCGCAACTCTAACCTCAACCCCTTCACAAAACGGCGAATCCGCTCTTGTGGACTGAAACAAAGTTGGTGGCATACCTGGATAATGCACGAAACCTTGCCTCATATGCAGTAACCGACATCCTACCTTGCTCTGGCTCAAGAAACTCATCTCTTTTCCTATCCCTCAAAGTCGGGGGATATACTTCTCCTCAAACAAGCTAGAGAATGATGCCCAAGTCATAGGTGGTGCCTCTGTTGGTTGACACTCAACATGTGACCGCCACCACATTTTGGCGTTCCCTTGAAATGATTAAGTCACAAACTCAACACCAAACCCGTTCTACTATACCCATCTTGTGTAGTAGCTCATGATAGTCAACCAAAAAAACGTAGGCATCCTCAGATTCAGCACCTTGAAGACTGGAGGTTTCAATTTCAAGAACTTACTGAAAAGTTCATGCTGATCATTTGTCATTATAGTCTTTAGTCAGACGAGGAAACGTGCCTATTTCCAATGAGGCATCCATGGGGGAGCCACGGTAGCTGCATGTTGTACCTCCGCACCTGAGGTGCTGGTGTAGAAAACACTGGAGGGTGTCTGGCCCTGATCAGATAACCCGCTAAGATAAGCAAGAAACCTGATTGATCATCTCTGGGGTAGGTTGGGGGTGGTAATCCCTCACTCTGCTGTACTTGTTCATTCTCCCCTTCCTCACCCTCTCTTATCACTTCCTCAGTCGGTGGAGGAGTCACCGCCCTAGTACCAGATGGGCTAGGTGCTTGTCCTCTTCCTCTAGAGGAAGTCCTCCCACGACCTCTTCCACGGCCCTCGCGCTACTCCTCTTGAGCTACAGCCCCAGTGGCTGGCTCAGACGTTTCTTGTCTTGCCGGTGTTGGTGTTGGTGCAGTCGTTGCTCTAGTTCTAACCATCTGCAAAATAGAGTGAAGATGGTCAGATACCAATTTGTATCACCTAGATACCAATGGATCCAAGTAATAGCACAAAAGAAAGAATGAAAGAATGGAATTTTCCAAAGTCTTATAGCCTCTCAAAGAAAAGTAAAGGCGTCCCCCTACCGTTCCTTAAGACTCTACTAGACTCGTTCTTGTGTGATGAGACCAACGAACCTAGTGCTCTGATAACAAGTTTGTCACAACCCAAAACCGAATCGCGAGTGGCACCCACTCTTACCCACCTATGTGAGCGAACTAACCAATACAAAACCCAACATTTCAATATAATATCAACAAAAAGTAATGCGTAAGACTTAAACTCTTTAAGGAAAATCAATTAAATAAACTTTCAAACTCAACATCTATATTCCCCAAAATCTGGAATCATCATCACAAGAACATCTATCCTCAATTTACTAAACTAAGAGTATCTAAGAAAGCAAAACAAGTAAAAATCTAGTCCATGCCGGAAGTTCAAGGCATCAAGACTTGAAAAAGAAGATCCAGTCCAAGCTAGAAACATTAGCTCACCTGAATTTCCGAGTGTAGTGAAGATTGGCTAGATTGCGGTTGAGTTGAAGATGACGGTACGTTTGCTGCACCCCACAAATAACAAAGAAAGAAACATACAAGTAGGGGTCAGTACAAACAACAAGTACTGAGTAGTATCATCGGCCAACTCAAAATAGAAAAATGTATATATCAGATAATATCATAAATCAACTACAATACTCAACATGTAGCAACAACAAGTACTATAATCATTAACAAGTACCACCAAGTTCACCCATGAGGACTCAAGCCTCAATACCATACTCATTTGGGAATTAGGTTCATTAGTTTGAGTATATTAACATATTTCAAGATTCATTATCTTTGATTCTCTCGTGTCGGTACGTGACACTCCGCTCCATATACTATCCTGGTGTCGGAACGTGACCTGGTGCCGGAACGTGGCACTCCGATCCTCATTCTATCCTGGTACCGGAATGTGGCACCCGATCCATATTCTATCCTGGTGTCGGAACGTGACACTCCGATCCTCATATACTATCCTGTACCGGAACGTGGCACCCGATCCATATTCTATCCTGGTGTCGGAACGTGACACTCCGATTCTCATATACTATCTTGGTACCAGAACGTGGCACCCGATCCTCTATTTCTATCCTGGTACCGGAACGTGGCACCCGATCCCCTAATCTCACTACTTCATTCATCAAGCCTCTTTTATTCCAAGGCATCATCATGAAACCAAGTAGATTAGGGTTTCTTCAAGATTTAGGATTCAATGGCTTCATCATGCTTATTATTTTATCAAAATCACATAATCACATTCATGCAAGCATACAATTAAGCATATAGAAGGGTTACAATACTACCAATACATATCATTCGCTATTAAGAGTTTACTACGAATAGTATAAAAATCATAACCTACCTCCACCGAAGAGTTTGATCAAGCAAGCAATTTCCCAAGCTTTGTTTCTCTTCGTTCTCTCTCTCGATCGATCACTTCTCCCTCTCTTTGTTCTTTCTATTTTCTTATTCAAACCCTCTTTCTTTTACCCTAATTAGCATATAATTAAGTATAAAAGATGGCAATAGTAACCCACTAGTTAACTCAAGGTTACCTCTTTAACCCCCAAGAATTGAGTTATTAATATTAACCCCGAAAACTTATAATATAGCAGGAATAGTCCAAAACGCCCCTTTAAAACTTAAACAAAAATCCGACCCAGCCTGGGATTACGCAACCTATGACGGTCCGTCAAGGCTGTGACGGTCCGTCCTGCAGGTCCGTCGCAAAGTTCAGAGACTCAATTTCCTTGAAGAGTCTGTGACGGTCCGTCGTGCCCATGACGGTCCGTCCTGCAGGTCCGTTACGAAGTTCAGAGAGTCGATTTCAGTACCCAAATTTCAGAATTCTAAGTGTTTTGGAACGAGACACCCTCAACGGTCCGTCGTGCCCATGACGGTCCGTCGTGGGTTCCGTCGACTCAGACAGTTTTTCAAGAAATAAAATCTGCTGCTAAAAACAACTAAACAGGTCGTTACAGAGTGTCACGTACCGACACAGGAGGAATAAAGAAATGAAAACTTGAATTATGTTAATTATAATCAATTTAAAGAAACATCCCAAATGGGATATGATGGGGAGGCTTGAGTCCTCATAGATATGCTGGGTGTTGTGGCCAATGATTATGGTATTTGTTGTTATCACCTATTGAGTATGTAGTTGATTTTATATTATTATTTGATATATACTATTTCTATTTTGAGTTGGCCGATGATATCTACTCAGTACTTGTTCCTTGTACTGACCCCTACTTGTATTTGTTTTTCTTTGATTATTTGTGGAATGCAGCAAACGTACCATCGTCTTCAACTCGTCCTCAACTCTAGCCAGTCTTCATCACGCCAGATTTCAGGGTGAGCTATTGCTTCTAGCTTGGACTGGATCTTCCTCTTCATGTCTTGATGCCTTGAATTCCGGCATGGACTAGCTGTTTATTTATTTTAGCTTCTTCGACACTCATAGATTTAGTAATTTGAGGATAGATGTTCTTGTGGTGATGACTTCCAGATTTTGGGGAATAATAAGTATTGAGTTTTAGAAGTATTTAATCGATTTTCATTAATGAGTTTTACGTCTTCCGCATTAAATTCTGTTTATTATGGTTGAAATGTTGGGGGTGTAGATTGGTTGGTTCGCTCACATAGTAGGATAAGTGTGGGTGCCACTCGCGGCTCGTTTGGGTCATGACAAAACTTGGTATCAGAGCATTAGGTTCGTTAGTCTCATCACACAAGAACGAGTCTAGTAGAGTCTTAAGGAACAGTAGGGGGACGCCTTTACTTTTCTTGAGAGGCTATAGGACTTAGGAAAATTCCATTCTTTCTTTTTTCATGCTATTACTTGGATCCAATTGATATCTAGGTGATACAAATTGGTATCTGACCATCTTCACTCAATTTCGCAGATGGTTAGAACTCGAGCAATAACTGCGCCAACACCAACACCGGCAAGACAAGATGCATCTGAGCCAGCCACTGGGGCTGTTTGTAGCTCGAAGAGGAGCAGTGGCAAGAGGCCGTGGTAGGGTAGAGTCGCGGGAGGGAGGACGTCCTCTTGAAGAAGAGGACAAGCACCTGGCCCATCTAGTACTAGGGCGGTGACTCCTCCACCGATAATGAGGTAGAAAGAGAGGGTGAGGAAGGGGAAAAATGAGCAAGTGCAGAAATGAGGAATTACCACCCCAACCTACCCAGAGATGATTAACCAAGTTATTGCTTATCTTAGCGGGTTATCTGATCAAGGCCAGACACCTCCAGTGTTTTCTGCACCGGCGCTCAGGTTCCGAGAGTACAACATGCCGCTGATGAGGCCCCCCGCATGGATGCCTCATTGGAAATAGGCACGTTTCTTCGATTGACTACAGGGCCTATAATGACGAGTGATCAGCATGAAACTTTTCAGTAAGTTTTGAAATTGAAACCTCCAGTTTTCAAGGGTGCTGAATCTGAGGATGCCTATGATTTTCTAGTTGATTGTCATGAGTTGCTACATAAGATGGGCATAGTGGAACGATTTGGTGTGAATTTGTGACCTATCAGTTTCAAGGGAACGCCAAAAATGTGGTGGCGGTCATATGTTGAGTGTCAACCAGCACAGGCACCACCTATGACTTGGGCGTCATTCTCTAGCTTATTTATGGAGAAGTATATACCCCGGACTTTGAGGGATAGGAGGAGAGATGAGTTCCTAAGCCTAGAGCAAGGCAGGATGTCGGTTACTGCTTATGAGGCTAAGTTTCGTGAGCATCCAGGTATGCCACCCAACTTTGCTTCAGTACAAAAGAGTGGATTCGCCGTTTCGTGAAAGGGTTGAGGTCAGATTTGCAGAATTTCACTTACAGGTAGCCGCTACAGCAAAATCCTTCAGGCGGTGGTAGATTTTGTGATAGAAATGGATGGGGTGAAGCCAGACGACTTCACCATGGCATCGACATTTAAGAAGTTTCGTAAGGGAGGTGAGTTTAATGGTTCTTACTCCAGAGGGCGGGGTTAAGGAGGTTACCCAGCCCGACCTATTCAGTCTTCACTACAGGCTGTGTTGGGGGGGCCATACGCAGACCAGCAAACATTCCTCTGAGTTTGGAGGTTACCCCAGACTTCGTCATTCTCATAGAGACCTATGCTTGAATCCAGAGAGTGTTATGGATGTGGGGAGACTGGGACACATTAAGAGGTATTGTCCAAAACAGAGTTTTAGGCCTCCAA
>JAKWJD010000486.1:0-21258 GCA_027705065.1 Solanum peruvianum | reverse complement strand
GGAGGATGGACAAAGCATGTATGAATAACATATAAAATCAATTCTCATATTCTATGACTGTGAGACCATCCTTTCTCATAATATCGAATCTTAAGCAACTCTCCTCTTTCATTCTCAAGATCCAGGAGTACCCCAGATGCAACACGTCATACTTGACCCCAAAGGGGTCTCATACAAGCCCTTAGCAGAATTATAAATATAGGACATAGAAATGATGTAGAAAATATTATTTTTTTTACAATAGAAGTCTTATTCATAAAATAAACATAAGACCACACCTTTGTATCAATCACCATTCAAAACAATAGATTACAATCTAAGGGTCATACACCTTTTTTGCAACATGGTCTTGAAAATAGGAAATACAAAGGAACTTGAAATAAATAATGTCCTGTCCTCAAACCATGACGGCTCACCAAGTTTGGAGAATTCTCAACCCCAGCCTTAATTTAAAGGATAAATACATCTCAATGATAGTAACCTACTCTAATATAAAAAATGTAGAAATATGGTTAGCACATAAGAACTAAGTATGGGGTTAGCACATAAGAACTTAGTATGGAAGTCGTGTATAAAAATCCTTAAAACATGCAATAAAGGGGAATTTAGTTGAAATCATGCATTTATCAAGTTTAAAAGCCATTATAAACATTTAGAGTAATTAAATAGTCAAACCATATCATAAGCAACCCTAGTTATACATGTGCAATGCATATACAAGGTCCCATACTTCTATCAATGCTAAGTACCATTTTTAGGCTACCATAATCATGCATAATATACCTTGACCTTTGATGTACCATGGCTTCACGATACTTTCAATGTCTTTTCATTAAGTTTAGTGTGTGTCTAAATCCTTTTGTATTGATTTTTGATAAAGGTTTCTCTTTATTTGCAGGAAATATGTCCAAAGGAGAACGCGGAGGATTTGATTAGAAATTGCATAAGTTACCACCTACAGAGCCACGATGGTTCGTCGTGGCTATTACTAACCGTAGGTGGCACCGTAGTGAGAAGAAAATGGTTGCTAAAGGAAGTTGAGGAAGTCTGACCAAGTGTGGGACTATAGAAGCTCATGACGGACCGTCAAAGCCATGATGATCCATCATGCATATTCATCGTTGTTGTCAGAGAGTAGTTAGAGTACCCAATTTTAAGAGGTTTCTAAGTGTTGTGGAACGGAACCCCTCGATGGATTGTCGTGCTTGAAACGGTCCGTCATATCTGTCTGTCGAGGATAACAGAAAGTTGATGAAGAAAGTAGCAGAAAATTGTGCCAAGTATGGAATGACGGAGCCCACGATGGACCATCGTGTCCATGACGGTACGTCGCAGGGATCGTCGATTCAGATTTATTTTGGACAGATTTCCCTTAAATATAGTCCTTTTTTATTAGGTTTTATTTTATTATAAATAGTTCTAAAAACCTCATTTTGGGGTTAGATTTTGGGATATTTTTTAGTTCTCTTATTTAAGTATTGAACTCTTGATTTTGGTATTTGATCATACTTTTTCGGAATCAATTGTTGTTGTTTTTGTGAATTATTCAAGTGAATTTTTGGATTTTCTTCACTCACATAAAAGTAAGTGTATGAATTCTTATATTATCAATATGAATTGTGTGATTATTATCATGGGTAACTAAGCTCCATAACTAGGGTTGTGAGAACCATGGGTAAATAAAAAGTTAAAATCTAGCTAAAATAACAATTCTAGAATAGTGTATTGCATTTATTGCTAATTCTTTCGCTTAGAAGTCTTCTTAATGGATGTCCAACATTAGAACTCGTCTTATTGCTACATTATGGACCAAGGAGGTAGATAATAGGAAAGGAATTATCAATATAGATTTAGTGTATCTATCTAATAGGCTAGTGTCGGTTGGTACGAAGTAACAACTTAGTCGAAAATAAAATATGATGCTTAATATGAGGTAAAGATAAGGCTTAGTAAAGTAACACACGTAGTCGGACCAAGGTGCGGAGTGAATTCTCTAGATATCAAACCAAGGATTTAGAGATACCTAACTTATCACTTTACATGCAAGATACTAGGATAGGATTGTTATAGCTAGAATTACCGAGTTAGGAGCATATGGGAACACTTATGCGCTAGTAACACTAATTACTTGATTAAACTCCAAACTTGAACCTGTCACTTGTTTACTTTAATTTAGCTAATTACTTTTATTAATCAAAACCCCATTTAGTTATTTGTTTTCGGGAAATAATTGACTAAATAAAAGTAATAATAGAATAAAGTTATGCCTGAACCATTTTCCTCGTGGGAACAATCCCAACCTCACTAGTTGGGTTCTTTAGTTGATGCGACCACTTTTACTTCTTTTTTGAGAAGTAAATTTGAGCGTATCAAATTTTGGCGCCGCTGCCGGGAAAGTGGCTTTTAGATTAACTTTAACCTTATTATCGAAGTTTAGTCAACATTTTTCTAATTTTACTTTTTCTCTTTGTTTTTGTCTCATGTATGTCTAACTTCCTTACATGCCAAACACACAGAGTAAATGAATACCTGTAATTGAACGTGACCCTGAACTAGAGCATACTTTAAAAGAATGAATCAGAATTTGGCCTCCAAGGTGATGAGGTCGACCAGCAAGGCCACCATTGTCAACGCTCGTGACCCTGTATTACCAGATATTCGCTAGGAAGGTGAAATAAGGAGACAAACTCTCGCTCCACTCCCTCAAGAGTACCCTAAGGGCTATGAAAATATCGCAAGACTCTGATGGGCCACTCGTCTTGCCCCCTCCACCACACGGCCACACTTTTGTGGTAACAAGTAGTCTAATGCAAATGCTTACTGCCACAAGTTTGTTTTCAGGGCTACCTTCTTAGGATCCACATGCCCACATTACTAAGGTAAGGGCAGTGTGCAAAAGTTGTGTAGGGAGGCCCGATTTGAATATGCATGTAATCGGGCTAAGAATTTTTCCTCTCTGACAAACCGGTGAGGCTTCTATCTGGTTTACTGAGCTCCCCTATAACTCAATTTTCACTTGGAATCAACTGAGGGATGCTTTCTTAGCACGCTAGTACCCGGTGTCTAAGAAACTAAACCACAAAGGCAGAGTGAACAACTTTGTGGCACTACCATGAGAATCAGTTAGCAGTTTCTGAAATAGGTTCCCTTCATTTTGCGAAGTGTTCCAAATCACCACTTAGATGATAAGTCTCTGAAAGAGTATTTCTATCATGGAAAAGATGATAACAAAGCGGTATTGGATACAATAGCAGGTGGTTCTTATGGGGAATGTCCTTATGTCTAAATTGCTAAAAAGTTAGAGAAAATCTCCCAAAATAATAAAGCTTGGAGTACAAGGAAGTCAGATACTGGGAGAAACACCTTCGCAGTCCAATCCACACACAACTCAGTTGCAGATGATCTTCATGAGGAGAAGGATCAAATGAAAATTACGTTTGGGTAAGTGTTAAAACTGTTGTTAAGGGTGCGGAAAAGGTAAATACGGTGAACTACTTGTCTAAACCACCATCGCCAATTGATAAATATTACTATAAGGAGGACTCCTATGCAGTAAATGATCAGACGGGGGGGGGGGGTTCTGACCGAATGCCAAAGGCTCGAATCAGGAGAATTGGCACCAAGGTCAAGGAAACATTGGTCAGAACTATGGTAATTATAACCGCGAGGGTCATTATGTCTGAGATGAGAATTACAACCGCGATAATAACTTCAACCGGGTTAACTATGGTAACAGAAATGATAGAAGTGGGCCCTATGTTCCACCTTAAAAAAGTGAAATTGCTCCGAGGGATTGTGGAGGTAGTATGGCGCGAGTTTAGGATATGATGCACCAAATGATGAGGAGGTTTGATGCTAGTGAGGAGCACACTAAAGAGGTAAAGAATGAATTAGCAGGTATAGGGCAGAAAGTTGATACACATGCAATCTCGATTAAGCATCTTGAGTTTCAAATGGACCAATTGTCTGCAACTGTGAACACATGACAACCGGGCACTCTTCCTAGCAACTCTGTCCAAAATCTAAAAAATGATGGGCATTGTATGGCAATCACTACTCGGGGTGGTAAGCAAACCATTGACTCACTTATGCCGTCTGGTGTAGAAAAGGTCATAAAAGATGATTATACAATGGTGGAGGTTAGTTGTGAATTAGAAGATAAAACGGTAAAAGATGTTGGAGGTGCCCCAAAAGGGGACCCCCATGCCTAGACCATCACCTCCTTTCCCACAAAGGTTAGTAAAAAATACTAAAGATGGTAAATACCGGTGTCTTATAACGATGCTAAAACAACTTTCTATCAATGTGCCTTTTGTAAAAGCTCTTGAACAAATGCCCGGTTATGCCAAGTTCATGAAAGATTTGGTTACAAACAAAAGATGAGTCACTTTTGAGGATGATAATAGAATGCAGCACTGTAGTGCCATTGCTACAAGATCTCTAGTTCAAAAGAACGAAGATCCGGGTGCTTTCACTATTCCTTGTACAATCGGGTTGTTACATTTCGCGAAAACATTATATGATCTTGGGTCAAGTATAAATCTCATGCCTCTCTCGATTTACAAGAAGCTGGGTTTAGGTAACGCAAGGCCCACTGCGATGCGGCTACTGATGACCTATTGAATGGTAAAAAGGCCCATTGGTAAACTCCATGATGTGATAGTAAAAGTGGAATAGTTCATATTTCTGGCCTATTTTGTGATTCTTGATTGTGAGGCCAATTTTGCGGTGCCTATTATTCTTGGGAGGCCATTCCTTGCTGCGGGTAGGGCCCTGGCTGATATGGAAAAGGGGCAGATGAAATTCCGGTTGAACAATGAAGAGTCATCTGAGGTACAAATTAAAGAGCGTCTGGGTGTAGAAGCATTGGAGGCAGTGATCATGAATTTTGATAGTGATGGCATTGATAAATAGGAGTCATTGGTCACGACACTTGATCGAGGTAATTTTAGTTTTAAACCAATGAAATTTGAGTTAGATATGCAACATCGCGAATCTCCACCCATGAAATCGTCTATTGAGGAGGCTCCAAAATTAGAAATTAAGCCTCTACTACCTCATCTGAGGTATGTATTGTTGGGAAAAGATGATACTTTGCCGGTTATTATTACATAAGATTTGAATATGCATCAAGTGAGAGTTTGGTGAAAATGTTAAAAAGGTTCAAAAGAGATATTGGGTGGACTATTGCGGATATTATTGGGATCCCTCCCAGTATTTGTTCTCATAAAATCCAACTCATGCCCGATCATAAGCAAAGTATTGAGCATCAGAGACGTCTAAATCCACTTATTCAAGAGGTAGTGAAGTAGGAAATAATTAAGTGGTTGGATGCCGCAGTTATATATCCAATCACTGAAAGTAGTTGGGTATGCCCTGTTCAGTGTAACCTAAGAAAGAGAGAATGATTGTGGTCCCCAATGAGAAAAATGATCTTGTTCGAATGAGACCGGTGACTGGTTGGAGGGTGTGTATGGATTACCAAAAATTTAATGCATGCATCAAAAAAGACCATTTTCCTACGCCCTTCGTGGATCAGATGTTGGATAGACTTTCCGAAAAGGGGTGGTACTATTTTCTTGATGGTTATTCGGGGTATAATCACAATTCTATTGCACCGAAACATCAAGAGAAAACACCTTCACTTGTGAATATGGGACCTTTGCGTTCAAGAGAATGTCGTTTGGGTAGTGCAATGCACCCGCCACATTTCAGAGATGTATGATGTTGATATTGTCCGATATGGTAGAGGACATTATGGAGTACTTTTCTGGGGTTGGTGACTACTTTGAGCGGTGTTTGAGTCATTTGTATGAGGTTCTTAAGAGGTGTGAAGACTGCAATCTAGTACTAAATTGGGAAAAATGTCACTTCATGGTGAAAGAGGGTATTTTATTGGGTCATTGCATTTCAGAGAAGGGTATAGAGGTTGATCGAGCTAAAGTCGAGGTAATAGAGAGACTTCCCCCACCTCTCTTTGTGAAAGGTGTGAGAAGCTTTATTGGGCATGCAGGTTTTTACTGGAGGTTCATCAAGGATTTTTCAAAAATTGCGCATCATTGTGCTAGTTGCTTGAGAAAGAGTGTAAATTTTATTTTAATGAATCCTGTCTTAATTCATTTGGTGAGTTGAAAGAAAGTTGGTGCTTGCACGTATCATTATTCACCGGATTGGAGCAAGCCATTTGACGTAACGTGTGATGCTAGTAGGGTTTCTCTTGGTGTTGTATTGGGGCAAAGAAGGGACAAAATCCTTCACCCCATTTACAATGCTAGTAAATCCCTAAATGCAGCCCAAAAGATCTACACCGTGACTGAGCAAGATCTCCTTGCATTAGTCTTTGCTTTTGAAAAATTTCGCTCCAATTTTCTTGGCACTAGCGTTATAGTGCATACTGATCATTCTGCTTTGAGATATTTGATGGCAAAGAAGGATGCGAATCCAAGGTTGATTAGTTGGGTATTACTGTTGCAAGAATTTGACTTTGAGGTGATTGATAGAAAAGGGACCGAAAATCAAGTTGCTAATCACTTGTCCCATTTAAAAGATGAAGCAATGAGAGAATTGGGAGATAAAACTTAAATTGCTAATACTTTCCCCTATGAGCATGTTTTGTCTGCCTCCCTAGACTTGATTCCATGGTTCACAGATTTTACGAATTATTTGTCTAGCGATATCATCTCACTGGAATTGTCCTTTCATCAAAGGAAAAAGTTCATGTATGATGTGAAAAATTCTTTTGGGATGAGACATACTTGTATAGGAGTTGTGCCAATGGGCTTATTCGGCGTTGTGTGCCAGAAGTTGAGATGTTGAGTGTTTTGGAGGCATTCCATTCTTCACCGGTAGGTGGACATCATAGCGGTATCCGTACCGCTCACAAGATCTTACAATGTGGCTACTATTGGCCAACTATTAATCAAGATGCTCATGAGTTCTCCAAGGCATGTGATAGATGCCAAAGAGATGGCGACATTTTAAGAAAGCAAGAGCTACCTTTAAATCCCATTCTTGTGATTGAGTTATTTGATGTGTAGGGTATTGACTTCATGGGACCTTTTGTGAGTTCTCAAGGAATGAAGTACATTCTAGGAGAGGTTGATTATATGTCTAAATGGGTAGAAGCTATCGCACTCGCAAATAATGAAGGGAAGAGTGTCATCGCGTTGTTGAAAAAGAATATATTTTCCCGATTGGCACCCCAAGGGCTATTATTAGTGATGGGGGATCCCAATTTTGCAACAAATTGTTTAAGGGATTATTTGATAAATATGGGGTTCGTCATAATGTGGCCACTCCTTACCATCCTCAAACTAGTGGGCAAGTTGAGGTGTCAAATAGGGAGATTAAGCAGATTTTGTCAAAAATGGTGAACGGTAGTAGAACGGATTGGTCAAAGGAGACTTGATGATGATCTTTGGGCCTATCGGACAGCTGTCCGCATACCAACTTGTATATGCGAAGGCTTGTCACTTACCGGTTGAATTAGAGCATAAAACCATGTGGGCAATGAAGAAGTTGAAAATGGATTGGAATGAGGTTGCAGAACAGAGGTTAAATGGGTTGAATGAGCTCGATCAATTTTGCCTAAAAGCTTATGAAAGTTCATCCCTCTACAAAGAAAACATGAAGAAGTACCATGACCAAAAGATTTGGAAACGCGATCTTATGGTTGGGGATTTGGTGCTTTTATTCATTCTAGGTTGCGCTTGTTTCAAGGCAAACTCAAGTCCAAATGGATTGGCCCACTTGATCACCCAACTATTTCTTCACGGAGTGGTTGAGTTGGAGAACTAGGAGGGGTGTGGTTTAAGGTGAACGAACAATGAATCAAAATCTATCTAGGGCATGCTGAAACGGCAAATGAAGTGATCAAGGCATACCATCATGCTGAATTCTGACTAATCAAGTGTGCTTCGTCGTTCCGCGACGTTAAATAAAGCGCTGGTTGGGAGGCAACCCAATATGTATCCTCTAAGCCAACTATAGATTTTTTAATGACTTTCTAGTAATAGTTGCATTTTCGTTGCTTTTCTTTTTTTTGTTAGAAGTGTTGGCTAGAGCGTAGCTTAGGGTCCGTGTCCAAAAGTATCCAGAAAATACAAAAATAACATCTTCATGGGTGTTAAATTTGCAGGTAGCACATCACCATAAAATTGTTCTGCAGAACTCATTGACGGACCCTTTGACGGACCCTTCGACGGACCGTCGCAATCATCCGTCGTGTCCTGGTAAGTTTTTCCATTTTTTCTATTTTAGGGCACCCATGACGGACCCCATAATGGACCGTCACACCTGTGACGGACCATCGACGAGGACTCATTGCATCAATACCCGTAAACCCGACCCGACCCGATCGGCAAATATTAAAAGTTTCTAACCTTTTGACTTCCCACCTCTTTATTCTAGCCGTTTCTTTCCTCACTTTCCCCATTTAATCCATCTTCAACTCCCTAACACTCCTTTCCTCTCCCCAAAACATCACATTCCCCATCCCTTCCCAAATTCCCCTAATCTTCCCTCTTCCAATGTGCCTGCTTCTTCAAGTAATCTACCGGTCGGAGTCAACTGTTCTTGTGCTGATCACCAGAGTTGTGTGCCTTACTTTGTTTTCATCTTCTCCAAAGATGAGGTATGTGGTTCTGATCTCTAAATCATCTACATTTCTTTCTTCTTTTCCCATGCTCCATGTATGATTCTGAATGTTGGATCTTCGAAATTTCACCCCTAGTTCATGCCAGGAACTCACCTCGTTAATCCTACATGACTTAGCTCCCTTCACATAGTAAACAAAATAGGGATGTTTTATCCAAAATCAGAAAGATATTTTTTTTGAGAAAATTTCAACTTTTAAAGAGTCGCCACTTAATTTTTAAAGAAAAATCAAGAAAAATGTGGTTTTCAAATAATTAACAGAGAAAATTGTTCGAAAACGTTCAGAGGGGTTCGGGGATTCCTATTAATATTCTAGGAAGGTATTAAGCACCCAAAATATCCGCCTAATTGTGGTTTTCTGGCAACTAACTATTTGGCTAAAATTTCCAATTTAAATTCTTGAAATAAATTAATTAGAGTTGTTTTGAAAATGCAACATTGACTTTTACTATTCAATGAAGACTCAAGAAATTTTATTTTATGTTGTTATTATTTACCTTTTCAAGTGATTATCAAAAAACAGGGTAGCGCTTGCGGGGATTTGTGAGTTTCTAACCTTAAAACTAGCGGCAATCAATCAAAATAATCAAGCGATAAGTAAAGAGAGAGGGAAAGAGATTTTGGGGTGCAATCCCGGGTTCTGTCCGCCTTGGCCGGAAAATTGGACCACCTATTTTGGGTTTTTAACCCATTTCTTTCTTTTGTACCTGTCTTAATCTAAACATACAATAATACTATAAAGTAAGAGAGAACAAGGCATATTACCAAAATAAATACAATAGCAAAAATAAATAAGTGGGCCTCCTTGGTCTAAATTCTTTGACTCTCCCTCCGTGGCCTCTTTTATTTTCTTGGAAAACTTGTACGCCAATTTTCATAAGTTTAACTCGAGAAGAAAGGTTAGAGCCTTGATGGAATTCTCAATATGCGGGAAATGAAGAATTCTTGAGGAACTCGAGCAAATTTTACATGCAAGTAAAAAAGTAACTGAATGAGTAACGGATCACGCTTAAAAGTGAGCGAATATCGAGTAAAAGGAATACTTATCACCATACATCAAATTTATGGATACTATGAAGAGACTAAGCAAGCTTAAGCTAATCGAATAAATGGTCAAAATCAGTAGGTACGAAGATTTAGGGACATACGAAGTTATGCAACACTCTAAAATGTCAACTTAACAAAACCTACTACTGGTTTGCTTCGTTACGATACAAAATGCATATTTCATAAACATTCAACAATAAGTAAAAGAAAACAAGGAAAACAAAGAATGTAAAAAATAAAGATTAAAAAATAGAAATAAAAAAAAGGTCACGCTCCAACGCTTTTAGGAAAAGGGAGACAAATTACAGCGAAGCTTCATCCCATTTTCGAAAGAAAAACATTACCAGAGCAGCGATTAGCACCTCAGATATTCATCAACTCATAAATTCCAACACAAAGGGATAAGATGTGAATGAACCGTTGTTAATGATAGATTAAATTGCTTCGAAAAGGAAAAACTAATGTCCGCATGACTAGTAAAGCAAAATTTCCCAAATTCACATATTCACAAGCATACATAAAGGAAAGCAAACATAGTGCGTACAATGATTAGCATGATTTATCATTGACATCTAAACAAATGAAGGTTGCAGATCATCTAACTTTGTTATAGATAGTTTTCATATTCACTCGGCCAAAAAGGGAAGGCATATCTGTATTTTTCGAGATGGGGACAATTACATCAAACCCCAAATGGAAAACTTAAAGTCAAGCTGACCGGACTACCAACATCATGGAGAATAAGACAAGCTGAGAACATCATAAATCAGTATGAACACTTAAGCTAACCTAGTGTTGAAACAATGCATGTATGAGGATGCCCAACAAGCAGGTTCATACCAATAACATGCTAAGACA
Organism: Solanum peruvianum; assembly: GCA_027705065.1. Classification (NCBI taxonomy): domain Eukaryota; kingdom Viridiplantae; phylum Streptophyta; class Magnoliopsida; order Solanales; family Solanaceae; genus Solanum; species Solanum peruvianum. The sequence goes on along the minus strand of JAKWJD010000486.1, from coordinate 10,698 downwards.
AAGAAATAAAAAAAATGAAACAATAGGATGGAAACAATGAAATAACCAATATCAGAAAATTTATGCATCTGTTGGCTCGCAACTTTGAGGCTCACACTAATGACAATCATACTTACGAAACTATCCTGACTTAAACGAAATGAGAAACAAAGAATGTCGAATAAAAGGAATTGAAACATGGAGAGCTATTACAGAGCAAGATTAGAATCTAATACATTAACAAATAGCAGCAAATAGCCAAAAAAAATATACCAACAATATCAGACAGAGAGGCAGAAAGACATAACTAACTGTATCTTAATGCGAGGAGATCAAACAAAACTTGGGAACATTTACCTTTAGAGGTGCAACAGAATAGGGACGAGAATGAGATGAACTCTTCCACCATGCAAACCTAGCCGCTAATGAGGAGATCTAATAGACCCTTTCTAGACTCTCTCTAACTCTCTGTTAGTGAGAAGCGATATGAAACGAACAGAGGGAGAGACGAACATCCAAAAGCAAGAAAACTTGCGATACAAAAAAGACAAGCAAGGAAAACTTATCCTGCTGAACTCAAAACACTAAAAAAAATTATTATTCCCGTATATCCTACTTTCTGAAGAAACTCGATAAGGGACTCTTCCCTCAAGATTTCGTACTACACCTCCCAAAAAAAATTCCCCCTCCAGTCGATTAAATAGCCAAAGATTAGGGCTCCGACAAAGAGAGAGAAAATCGGGTTAGACCCATACCCACTTCGAATTTCAATCCCAAACACAAAAAAAGACTCAAATATTTCTTGAATTCTCTCGACTCAAATGGCACGAAAATGAGGTGGAGGGATGAGATTCATCCTTCGTCCTTGGCATGCTTCGTGTCCCCATCTTGGGATGGCGAGGACGAGGCCGCAGGTCTGCCATCCTACTAAAACCGTATGGAGAGAAATGACAAAGGGATCGTACTGCCTGCCGCTATTCCCCTTTCGCGTTAAGCTCGTGAAATGATTTCGTCGGCCCTTCGTGAATGCTGGCGCGTTTCTCAACATACGCAGACGTATCTTAATCGCTGTTGCACGTGCTTTAGAAAAGGAAGAGAAACAGATCGGGTGACTTGGGAATCGCCGTTGCACGCTCCTTTCACTTTCTCGAGCCGGGTCAGGTTAAGAAGAGATTTGGGGTTGGACGGGTCGACTGAAAAAGGGGCCGGAATTGAAAATCTGGGGCTGGTTTTACTTTATATGGGCGGGGAAATAATGATTTAGAAAAACAAGAAAGTGTTTGGGCCTCACATTTTCTAGTGGGCTGGGATAAATAATCAAGTTGGGAGGTTGGAACAGAAATCTTAAATTGATCTCAAACGGATTCTAGGGATTGAGTTAATACAAGTTAATTTGAAGAGCTAAATAATCTCAACGTAAAATAATAGTAAATTAACTAAACGATATTATATCTAAGCTAGTTAGTAGACGTTTATGTAAAGTTAAAATCTTTTGAGACAATTTTCGAATGAACATGTAATATACTTATTATTTACATAGTCATGTAAAATAAATATATCATATAAAGATTGATGAAATATTTTAAGTAATTTGTAATTTATATATATATATATATATATATATATATATATATATATATATATATATATATATTATTATAAAACTAATTATTTTAAAATGGTTTTGGAATTTAGAAGCTCGTCTATTAATTCATATCGGGGAGGGGCAAAATTGCGTGTCAACAAGTGTCCCTCGTTTTACATGGATTGACGCAAGAAATTCGAGGAAAATGAAGTTGATCCAACCAATTTTGACCGACCACTACCTCATCTTTAGGAAAGGGCTGTACGGACTTAGGGATTATGGCCGAACCCTTGAAGTGGGTTTCTTACACATCTCAGGTTATATGAGAATTCAGGCCACTTGTAGTTCGATGCTTGATTTAACATGTGATTTTGAAAGAATTCAGAGCCACCTCGACACCAAATTATGAAGGTATCGAAATGCTCGAGAATAAGATTTAAGAGCGAATGTTGGAATACAGTTGAGTTTTAACATTGAACCCGCCTACATATCCTTAAACTTCAGGTTTCAGGCTGCCTGTAGTTCGACTCGATCTTTTGAAAAGGAAATCTATTATGCTAGATAACCTTTGGTTCTGGACAAGTGACAAATTAAGTGAGTATGAAAAAGAGGCTCGTAATCTCTTATCCATGAATGTGGTGCGCTCACATCCATGGGTAAGAACTTACACGGACATAATTTCTAAACTCTAGGCGCACTATCACTTAGATTAGAAACTTGCTTCCGGTAGATCAAAATTTCCAGATGCGAGACCAAAACAAACAAATCTCAAAGGAAAACCCACATGCCTTCTGATTTGGGTGTGGTTTAATTGTAGAGGAAGTCGCTCCTCTGATTGCGTCCTAAGAGTTTGACATTTCTCTTTGAATTGTGTCCCAGTTCGCTGCTAAGAAAAAGTTCCACGTTGTGCTGCATCCTTTTTTATGTTGTCTGCACCTGTGGTATGTTTGGAGAATTCATCCTTTTGGATGCTCTCGACAAAGAATGAGATAAAACTTGTCAGCATAAAAATTAATTTTAAGTGGGAGACAGTGTCTTTTGCCGTGTCGACACTCCATTGTTCTCCTTGATATTCGACGTCAACTCGATCGGTCTGACGCAAAGCAAATAAAGCTTATGCCTTGTATTGCAATGTAATCTTCAATGTACTCTTCACTTGATGTTGAAAAAAATAAATGCTGATGCGATGCTCATATTTTTTGAGGTCAATGTACTCTTCATGCTGATGTCAGCATACATGAAAGATGATGTAATCCTGACGCTTCTCTCGACGTTAATGTACTCTTCATTTTGTTTACTTTAATTGGAATGCAATTGACGCCAATCGGACAAATAATTCTCTTCGGATATCTTCCCATGACGCCTAAATTTCTACGAGGTATGAAATCTTCTAGCGATGCATAATTTCTGTGAGGTGTGAAATTTTCTCACGATGCATAATTTCTGTGAGGTATGAAATCTTCTCACGATGCATAATTTCTTGCGAGGTATGAAATCTTCTCACTATGCATAATTTTTCTGCGAGGTATAAAATCTTCCCGCGACACATAATTTATTTGAGATATGAAATTTTCTCACGATGCATAATTTTATGCGAGGTATGAAATCTTCTCACGATGCGTAATTTTCTGCGAGGTATGAAATCTTCCCGCAACACATAATTTCTGTGAGATATGAAATTTTCTCACGATGCATAATTTTCTGCGAGGTATGAAATCTTCTCCCGATGCATAGTATTGACTTGCGATGCATGGTCCTCCGCAATGCATGAGTATTGACTCGCAAATGCATTATCTTTCGCGATGCATGAGTATCAACCCGTGATGCATGATTTTTTGCGATGCATGCGTATTGACTCGCGATGCATGATTTTCCGTGATGCATGAGTATTGACTCGCGATGCATGATCAATCATATCGCCTCCAATGATGATAACGGTAAAACATCTTCCAAGTAATACATCGTCTAGATCGATAATAAACTAGCTGGCCCTCTCCGGGTAATGCATAGTATCATGTCCGACATTATGACGCAAATGATGTCCTTACAAATTTCATGTTGTTGGAAATTGATTGAAACATAGAATTCATATTCCCAAGTCTTCGACATAAGAGATATAAAACTATTCATGCTTCCAGAAAAACTATTGATTCTAGGATGGTTTCCTCCTCCTTCGACTTCTTCGTATTCATTCATCGGAAGAATTTGCCGATTTCAAAGAAAGCTATAAACATGCGTCCGCAGAAAAACTGTTAGTTTTAAAAATGAACTGATCTCTGTTGATTTCTTCAATTGTCCGCTTTTTGTCCTGCTATCTTCGATTGGTTTCCCGATCTCCCGACCTTAATAGATAAGCCAAAGCATTTTATGCCAAAACAAGTAAAACATAAAAAGGGAATCTTGAAAAGGTCACTTCCAAGTCATGTCATATAACAAACTTCTTTGAGTCTGACGCTTAGATGTCTATCTGATCATTCGCTGGTGAGTTTTCAGAGTCACTCCGGACTTGTAGATAAAACCCATAATGAAATTTTGAGGCCATCCTCAAAATTTCTGTCCTAGTTAACTGTCTTGCTTATCTTTCCACTGTAACTGAACAGATCGCGAAATTTTTGAGATGTTTTCAAAAATTCTGTCCTAGTTTCTATTAAAAAGAGGAATAGAAGTCTTATGGGAGATATGACCGAACCCTTGTGGCGCATACGTATCCCGTTAAGGCAGGAATCAGGTCAAACGTAGTTCCTCCTCAAAGGTTGGCAAAATAAGAATTTTTCAAAGAAACTGACCGAGGCCGACATAGGCTGCCTACGTATCTCATTCTTAAAAATTTAGTTCAAATACAAGGAAATATTAAAAGGGGTAAATGGGGTGACCGAAGCCGACATAGGCCGCCTAACGTATCTCATTCTTGAGAATTCAGGTCAGACGTAGTTCATTACAAAAGGTGTGTAAATATTTAAGCAAAACAAATACAAGCAAACAGAATGATTATAAGTAAATAACAAAAATACAAGCCAAAGCTATGTGAGTTGATAGGTTTAGGCCATACGGTGCCATCCATCTCCGACAGGACCAAAGCACCTCCAGATAATACTTTGCGAACCATGTAAGGCCCTTGCCAGTTTGGTGCGAACTTCCCTTTGTACTCCTTTTGATGAGGAAAAATATGCTTAAGAACTAAATGACCAACTTCGAAAACTCTGGCTCTTACTTTCTTGTGGAAAGCACGAATCATTCTCTGTCGATACAACTGACCATGACAAAAAAACAACCATTTTCTTCTCGTCAATCAAAGTTAGTTGATCGATCCGCTTGCTGACACATTCAACATTACTTAACTCAGCTTCTTGGATGATTCTCAAAGACAGTATCTCGACTTCAACAGGTATGACTGCTTCTGTTCCATATACTAACAAATATGGAGTGGCTCCAACCGATGTTCTGACAGTCGTGCAACATCCCGATAAAGCATATGGTAACATCTCATGCCAACCTCGATGCTTGCCAATCATTTTCCTCAAAATCTTCTTGATATTCTTATTGGCGGCCTCTATAGCTCCGCTCATTTGGGGACGATAAGCAGTTGAATTTCGATGAGTAATCCTAAATTGCTCACATATCTCTCTCATCAAGTGACTATTGCGATTTGAGCCATTATCAGTAATGATGGATTATGGCACTCCAAATCTACATATTAGATTGCTGCGAACAATATCAGCCACCACTTTCTTGGTTATCGACTTGTAAGAAGTTGCTTCCACCCACTTAGTGAAATAATCAATGGCCACCAAAATAAATCTGTGTCCATTAGAAGCGGCTTGCTCTATCGGACCGATGACATCCATACCCCAAGCTACAAATGGCCAAGGTGAACTCATACTATTAAGTTTCTGAGGTGGCACTCGGATCAAATCACCGTGCACTTGACATTTATGATATTTTTGCACAAACTTGCAACAATAATTCTCCACAGTCATCCAAAAATATCCGTCTCAAAGGATATTTCTTGCAAAAATAACACCATTCATATGCATGCCACAAACTGCGGCAGCTTCGACGACATCAACACATCGTAGAAGACCCAAATCTGGAGTCCTCCTATAAAGGACTTCTCCACTTAAAAAGAAACCGAGGGCCATACGTCGTATCACTTCTTTTGGTTGGCCGTAACATTTATATACCATGGTTTCACGGTATAATTAATACTTTTTTCTTCAGTTTAGTGCGCCCAAAAGCCTTTTTTGTACTAATTTTTTATATAAGTTTCTCTTTGTTTTGCAGGAAACCTGTCCAAAGTTGAATGCGGAGATTTTGAGCGAAGAAATGCAGAAGAGACCACCGACGGATCTTATGACGGTCCGTGGTCCGTAGGTGGCAGCGTAGTGCAGCTACTGAAGGAAGATGGGGAAGTCTTACCAAGTGTGGGGTTACGAAGCTTGTGACAGTCCTTCGTGTCTTTGACGGTCCATCCTGCAGGTTCGTCATGAAGTTCAGAGAAGTGATCCCAGTACCCATATTCCAAGAGTTGAAGTGTTTTGAAACGAAGGCCCTCGACGGACCGTTATGCCTATGACGGTCCGTCATACTTGCCGTCGAGGGTAATGAAGAAGAGCAGCAGAAGAAATTGCACAAGTATGGGACGACGGAGTCCATGACGGTCCGTCGTGACCATGACGATCCGTCGCGAGGTCCGTCAACCCAGCCGCGTTTTGACAGATTTCCAGCAAACAGAGTCCTTGTCTAATTAGGTTTTTATTTTCCATAAATAGTTTGAAAAAACTCGTTTTTGAGGTTAGACGCCAGATAGTTAGACTCTTAGATTGTTATACTCTGTATTGTTAGACATCATATTATTAGACATTGTGTATTAGTGTTAGATTTGGAGATTCTTGCAAGTGAGTTTTGGTGATTAATCAAGAAAACTTTTGGATTTTACTCTTTCTCATTGAAGTAAGTACATAAACTCTTATTTAATATATTTGAATATTGTGTTTATGGCCATGAGTAACTAAACTCCATAACTAGGGTTGTGGGAACCATAGGCAAATTATGAGATAAACCCTAACTAAAATAACAATTCTAGAATATGTCTTGCATGTATTTATAATTCTTTTGCTTAGAAGTCTTTTTAACGGATGGTCAATGTTAGAACTCTCCTTAATGCTACTTGCCGGACCAAGGAGGTAGATAATAGGAAAAGAATTATTAACATAGATTTAGTGTATACTATCTAAAAGGCTAGTATTGATTGGTACGAGGTAAAAACTTAGTCAAATATCAATGATGATGCTTAATACGAGGTAAGGATAAGGGTTAGGATAGCAACACACGTAGCCGAACCAAGGTGAGGAGTGTGATTTTCTAGATGCCGGACCAAGGATTTAGAAATACATAACTTATCACTTTGCATGCAAGAAGAATTATTATAGTTAGAATTATCAAGTTATGAACCTGTGGGAACACGTAAACCTATTTACTTTTATTAATTGATTAAAATCCAAACGTCAAAGCTTTTAAGTGTCTCTTTCAAGTTCGTTATTTATTTTCACTCATTTAGAAATTGAAACCCCCCTTTTTATGTTTTACTTTCCAAGGAAGTCATTGAACAAACAATAGTAATAACAGGTTGAAGTTAAGTCTAGACTATTTTCCTCTTGGGAACGATCCCAACCTCACTAGTTAGGTTATTTACTTGACACGACCGCTTTACTTCTTATTTGAGAAGTAAGTTTGAGCGTATCAAATTTTGGCGCCGCGGCCGAGGATTATAGCTTTTAGATAACTTGAACTTATTACTATAGTTTAGTTGATATTTTCTTGATTTTACTTTGTTTTTTGTTTTTAATTTTTTTAGAACTATTCCTCCTGTATGCCAAATACACGGAGAGGAAGAGAACCTTGTTTCCCTACGATCACGAGCTAGAGTGTACACTGCGCAACATGAATTGAAACTTGGGAATAAATGATGATGATCCGAACCAGAACATCCCAGCTCTGGTTGATGTTCATGGTCAGATGTTACCCGATGCTCCGGGTGAACATCAACACAGGGGACAAAATCCCGCTCCACGGCCCCAAGCATACTACAGAGACTATGATAACATAGCAGACTCGGATGGGCCACTGGTTTTGCCTCCTCTACCCACAGGCCACACTTTTGTGGTAACTAGTAGCCTGATGCAAATGCTCACTGCCAGAGGTTTGTTTTTAGGGCTACCCTCTGAGGATCCACATGCCCATATAGCTAAGGTAAGGGCAGTGTGTAAAAGTTGTGTAGGGAGGCCTGATTGTGATTTAGATGTAATAGGTCTCAGAGTGTTTCCTCTCTCTCTGACGGGAGAGGCTGCTATATTGTTCACTGAGCTCCCATACAACTCAATCTTCACTTGGAACCAACTAAGGGATGTTTTCTTAGCACGCTACTATCAAGTCTCCAAGAAACTAAACCACAACGACAGAGTGAATAACTTTGTGGCACTACCAGGAGAGTCAGTTAGTAGTTCTTGGGATAGATTCACCTCATTCTTGAGAAGTGTTCCAAATCACCGTATAGATGATGAGTCACTGAAGGAATACTTCTATCGGGGACAGGATGATAACAATAAAGCGGTGTTGGACACCATAGCAGGTGGATCTTATGGGGAGTGTCCTCATGCTGAGACCGCTGAAAAATTAGAGAAAATCTCCCAGAATAACAAAGCTTGGAGTACTAGGAAGTCTGATAGAGGGAGAAACACCTTCGTAGTGCAGTCTACTCACAACCCAGCCACAGATGAGATTCGTGAAGAAATGGCTCAGATAAGAACTGAGCTTGGGTGGTACTAAAAACATGTCACTGGGGGTGCAGAAAAAATAAATGCAGTCACTACTTGGCTAAAACCACCACCTCCTAATTATGAATGCTATTATGCGGAGGACACTTATGCAGTAAATGAGCAGATGGGGGGTTTCCGACCAAGAGCCCAAGGCTCAAATCAGGATAATTGGCACTAAGTCAAGGGAACTAAGGTCGAAACTATGGTAATTACAATCATGAGGGTCATTATGTCCGAGATGGAAACTACAATTGTGAAAACAACTTTAACAGGGGTAACTATGCTAATAGAAACGACAGGAATGGGCCCAATGTTCCTCCTCAAAATCGTGAAGTTACTCCTAGGGATGGTGGAGATAGTATGGCGCGAGTTGAGGATATGTTGCACAAAATGATTAGGAGGTTCGATGCTAGTGATGAGCACATTAAAGAGTTAAGGGGTGATTTAGATAGTATTGGGCAAAAAGTTGATACACATGCAATTTCGATTAAACACATCGAATTGCAAGTGGCCCAATTATCTGCGACATTGAACACACGGCAATCGGGCACTCTTCCTAGCAACACTGTCCAAAATCCAAAGAATGATGCGCATTCTATGGCAATCACTACTCGGGGTGGTAAGCAAACCATTGACCCCCCTATGCCATCTACTGAGGAAAATGTGAGAAAGGATAATGATAATGTTGAAAAGGGTAGTGGTGAAGCAGAGGAAATTAATGGAAAAGATGCAAAAGTACCTATCAAGGTAATTCCCATGCCTAGGCCACCACCACCCTTCCCTCAGAGATTAGTGAAAAAGACCGAGGATGGTAAATACCGGCGTTTCATAACAATGTTGAAGCAGCTTTCTATCAATGTCTTTTTGGTAGAAGCTCTAGAACAAATGCCAGGTTATGCCAAATTTATGAAAGATCTGGTCACCAAGAAAAGATCGGTCACTTTCGAGGATGATGATAGACTACAGCATTGTAGTGCTATTGCTACAAGATTCCTCGTACAAAAGAAAGAAGATCCTGGTGCGTTCACTATCCCTTGTACAGTTTGGTCATTACATTTTGCGAAAGCATTATATGATCTGGGGGCAAGCATAAATCTCATGCCCCTCTCGATTTACAAGAAATTGGTTTGGGGGATCCAAAACCCACTGCGATGCGGCTACTGATGGCTGATCGGACAGTGAAATGGCTTATAGGATACTCCATGATGTGCTAGTAAAAGTGGAGTCATTCATCTTTCCGACTTTTATTTTTTTCCCACAAATAAAAGATGAAGAAGCAGACTGAACAGAAAAATGCAAAACAAGAGTTTATTGTTGGGGATTTGGTGCTTGTAGCCAGTTCCGGGGTGCCTTGTCTTTCGGGCAAGCTCAAGTCCAAATGGATTGGCCCTTACTTGATTACCCAAGTATTCCCTCATGGAGCAGTTGAGTTAAAAGCCAAGGATGGAGTGCGGTTTAAGAGAAATAGAGATAGAATAAAACTCTATTTTGGGCATAAAGCATCGGGGAATGAAGTGAAAGAGGCATACCATCTTGATGAAGTCTGAGTTATCAAGGGTCCCCAGTCGTGCCGCGACATTAAATCAGGCGCTTTTTGGGAGGCAACCCAATACTTATAGTCTTTTTAGTAATGATAGCATTTTCTACTAATGGGTTTTAAATTTGCAGGCACATCATCATGAAATTCTGCAGAAAATTACTCTGCTTGCAGTCACTGACGGATACATCGACGGACCGTTGCGCCTGCGACGGACCGTCATATGCCTCCATCGTACCAAGTACGTCTTTATGTTATTCTCAAACTAGGGCACACACGATGGACCCAACGATGGATCGTCACAACAGGATGGACCATCGTCGGGGAGTCGTTGCGTCATTAATGAGTCGTACCCGACCCGACCCAGTTGTAGTTTAATATAAACTTTCACCATTTAAACTCCCCAACCCCTTATTTGACCCCCATTACTTCATTATTTCTCCCATTACTCTTTCTTTTTCAACTTCCACAATCTATTCCTCTATCAACCACCAATCATTGCCCCCCACAATTCCCCAAACCCCTAAAAGTGTTAATCTACTAGTCGGAGTTACTGCTGTGGGTGTCTTCCTGGCCACCGAGTACTTGTCCATTTGTTTTCTCCAATTCTAAGGTATGTGTCTCTAATTTCTACTCATTTATCTTGCATTTTTGGTTATTAGTTAGTATTAGCTTAGTTATTAGTCATATGTTGTTTCTTTTATACGATTCTATCTAACCTAGTTAAAAAATGTTCGAAATTGCCATGTTTACAACCCTAGACATAGATGCTTTTGAATTGC
>JAKWJD010000485.1:0-21354 GCA_027705065.1 Solanum peruvianum | reverse complement strand
TTTTCTTTTGTTATTTGTGTTATGCAGCAAACGTTCCGTCAACTTCGACTCAGCAGTAGATCAAGCCGTCTTCACTCCATCGGAAATTCAGGGTGAGCTAATGCGTCTAGCTTGGACTGGGTCTCCTTCTTCAAGTCTTGATGCCTTGAACTTCCGGCATGGACTAGCTTTTAATTGTTTTTAGCTTTTTAGACATTCTTAGATTAGTAGTTTGAGATAGATGTTCTTGTGGTGATGACTTCCAGATTTTGGGAATATTAATAATATAGTTTTGAGTTGTTTTTCTTTATTAATGAGTTTAAGTCTTCCGCATTATTTTCTGTTGAAATATCTTGAAATGTTAAGGTTTAGATGGGTTGGTTCGCTCACATCGGAGGGTAAATGTGGGTGCCAGTCGCGTCCCCGATTTGGGTCGTGACATGTACTAAGTATGGGTATATGCAAGCACACACCAAGGACATGCATGATTACTAATAGCTCTCTCCTATCGATTTGAATTATGAAAATTCAAGTTAGAGGACATGCCAAATAAGGCTAGGAAAGTCATGTTATGAGAGTAACATGCATTATCATACTTATCATTTTGAAAAAAGCACATGACATATTGCACATATCATATTACATAGTTCATATCATCATTCTTATACCATGAGACCTTGGAATCATGGACTTGACATTAGGACTTCCCAAAATGAGGGCTCAACACATGTGACCGCAACTAGGGAGCCTTCTTTAGCAAACACAAAGTCTTTTTCATACATTCATACATACTTCATTTTTTGTTCTTTCATATACTAGTGCAACCACCAATCATACCTAGGATGTAGTTTAAGACTCTCATCGGGTTCGGTGTGCAATGACCAAGAATAACCTAGTGTCTTTACTTATGTCTAGCTCACCTCTTGATTATCCTATTCCTAATACCTTTGGTATAGTTCATTTCATTATGTGCATTTGTTGAGGCTGGCCTGATTCTTTTTTAGGGAACTTTAACCTTATCGACATAGATAATGTGAGTATCATGAAATCCAGTGTCTGCCTCACATCAAAAAGTGATGGAATTGCCAACCAAAGTGACCCAAACATGCTAGCGTATATAGGAAGTCAAACCCTATTAGATCCCTATATTGGCAGTATAGGTTCAAAGACTAGGAGAAATAAGGAGACCCATACCCGTCATGATGGATAGTATCATCTCTTTAGATATACGTGAACCTCCTCCCTTTTGGAAGGAAGGCATCACCACTCATAGCTAGCCTATCAGTGCTCAGTATAAACTTCTATTACATTCAACTCATACATCATGGAAGCTGACTTCTAGCATGAGCACATCATATCTCATCAGATGATTTCTCATCTCATCATTTGTATTAAGTATGCATTAACTTCAATACTTTCATCATATTGTTAATAGAGACTGGTCTCTTCATTAACTTTACACTCTCATAGGTGAGTATATTTTGGTAAAATTTACTTAGGCTCATGTGAGATTGCTCTCATCTTTCATATTAACCTCTTAACATGTTGTCACCACATTCATTAGCTTTAGCACATTTTCTCTTCATAATTACTCACTCCTTTTACGTGAATGTTCATTTCATCATATGACAATTCACTTGGCCTTTTTTGTGTGTTTCACACTCTTACAAAACTCTTTTAGGGTTACATCATTTCATCACATACACTTAGGTTCACTTACTCTTAAACGTATGCTATACTTATTAGTCTATACATACCATGAGGCTAGATTCATAGTTTGTTTAAATGATTCATATCTTCCTAAGATTATGTGATACAAGACTTATTCATCTTGTATGTATGCCAATATCTCGATTTCGATCTATGTAGGCAACATTCTTATGAGAATTTATTCATGTACGACTTATGTGTCAATACGGAATTGGGCAAGGGAACCTGATTTAGAATCCTTTGGATAACACTTATGTTTTCATTTATTTTCCCATTTTCCTAATCTTCACCCTCGGTTTTGGGACACGATTTTGAATCCCCTCACTAACATTGTTTTTCCTTCCTTTTTCCTTTCCCTCATTTAACCCCAAATGTTTAGGAATTAGGGGACCCGAGATCGAACCCCCACAAGCACATTTTTTTTTCATTTTCCTTAACTCTCTCTTTTGTGTAGGATGAGAGAATCTGGGTTCAAATCCCACTCCTCTCATCTCATTATTTTTTTTACTTTCTCCTTGTCTCCTCATTCGACCGAGAGGTCGTGGGATTGAATCCCAGTCCTACCATCTTTTTTTTTTAATTCTCCTTATTCTCATGTCAGAACGAGAGGTGGTGGGTTCGAATCCCACTCCTCTCACTTATTTATTTTTATTTTGAAGTATGAGAATCGGCTAAGGCGCCCAATTTCGATTCCCCTTAACCCCATTCCCCTACTTACATTTTTAGTGATTTAACATGGTGAGGTATGGGGTTCAATCCTTAGTGACCTAACTTATTTTACATTCATTTTACATTGAATAGTGTACAACTTTGCTTGGACGAAGCCAACCTACAAGGTGCTGGAAATTAGGTCACGTTTTCAGCTCATTTTTATCAACAATCACACGTAGTTCTTAGGGCATTTCGTCATTTAGTACATTTTTTAGGTGTAGATTCATAGTTACATTTAGCTAAGTGTTCTGCACTTAAATCAGCCACATTATACCTCATATGAACATCACAATTTATACAAGTTTGTGCACGTTTAATACAATCATAAAACATGTCATTTTGAAACTTCAAACCGAAAGTATATGTGATGGCTTACACATTGTACACACATAATTTTTCAAATCCGCTCACTTTTTTCCCGTTAAGCCTACTTATTCGGCAGAAGATTATGAAAAGATCAATATTAACAAGATACTGAGTCTTCATGGGGTTCGTTTGTCCATCATATCACATAGAGGTACTAAATTTACATCTAGGTTTTTGAGGTCTTTCCAAACAGGTTTTTATACTCGAGTGAAGTTGAGCACTGCTTTTTATCCTCAAATGGATTGCCAAGCGGAGAATACTATTCAAACTCTTCAAGATATGCTTAGAGCTTGTATCATTGACTTTAAGGGAAATTGGGATAAGCACTTGCTTTTGGTGGAGTTCTCATATAACATTAGTGGAGTTCTCATATACCTTTAGTTTTCATCCATCCATATCATGGTTCCTTTTGAAGCCTTATATTGTAGGAGGTGTAGGTATCCTATTGGATGGTTCGAGGTTGGCGATTCTTTGCTTCTTGGTCCCAATTTGATATATATAACCTTAAAGAAAGTTCATATCATAAGGAACCGTTTTCAAATAGTCTATAGTCGGCAAAAGTCTTATGCTGATCATAGGAGAAGGGACCTTGAATTTAAAAAAGGTGTAAGGTGTATTTAAAAACTTTTACCATGAAAGTAGTGGTTATATTTGGTAAGAAGGGTAAATTAAGTCCTCATTATGTGGGTTCTTTTGTAATTTTGCAAAGGTCTTGCAAGGTCGCATATGAGTTGAAACTCCCTAGTAAACTATCTTCGGTTCATCCGAGTTTCCCTATATCTATGCTTAAGAAATGTATTGGTAACCCCGAGTCCATTCTTCCTATTGAAATTCTTGGTGTGAAAGAGAACCTCTCCTATGAGAAGGTTCTAGTTGAAATCCTTGATTGTCAAGTGAAGAGGTTGAGGAACAAAGAGGTGGCCTCCGTAAAAGTGTTATGGAGAAACAACCTAGTTGAGGGAGCAACATGGAAGGCCGAGGCCAACATGAAATCCCGTTATCCTCATCTCTTTCCTAACGATGGTTAGTTTTACTTACTTATAATGAAATTAATGACTAAACTTGAAGTTGCTTTGATTTTTGGTGAAGTTTTACAAAAATGTTCATGTTTCAGTGAATTATAGTGAAGTTAGGCCAATAGACTTGAAAATTTACAATTTTACTTGTTTTTAGTTATGTGTGCATTTTGATATGATTAGTGTTTATGAAATGATACTGAGCATGTTCATACTTTGAGTTTTGGAATAATTGACTCCTTAATGATACGTTGAGATCATGTTGTTATGCCACATCCCAAAACCACACCCTAGAAGTTAGGGCCAATCTCGGATTGCAACCGGAGTACTTGATATCTCGGAGGTCTTGTACAAGCCCTTACATATCATTCATCGCATATACATAATGTAAAGTAGTGCGGAATTAAAATTTTCACAAAACATATCATTGACTTTAAAAACTCTTTTATATAAAGTCATAGGAAATACTAAGTCTCAATCTCATCAAACTTAATACACGAGAATACTTTTGGGACATTGCCCATATGCAATACGAATATAGAAATACTTAGTCTGTTACAATACTTCAATAAGAAACATACGTACATCTATGCCCTCGAATCAAATGAGGACATACTACGACTTCCTTTGAATGATGCTACGGTCCAAGTTTTCAGTTTCAAAATGCTCCTCACCTACCAATAACTATAGAGATAGATAAAAACATGGATTAGTACAACCCCATCTACTAAGTATGGCATAATGTATGAATGTCATGAAAACCGATATTTATTAGAAATATGAATCTTTTCATTTAAAAATCATATTATAATCATATGAATAACATTTCACAACTTATAAACACATAAGATAACATTTAAACAATTAATTACATTTTAAGCCAACGTTCAGTAGGCTCAACTCACTGTACAGTGAAGGAATTCACTGTTAGAGTAAAGTTGTCTACTTCTTCCTTAGACACTTCATATCACGTAATCATACAACTAAAACCTATCCTAAGACTCACTTAAATAACACAAAGAGTGACCGCCCATACAACCTCCCTAAGCTTAACAAATGGTCCTCAAGAATACTTATAAAAAGACAAATACATACTTTACAAGACATCAAACACATCAACATAAAGATACTATGACATTCTCATACCAAAGGCTAGATAAAGAATTACTTAAGTAAATAAGGAAGATAAGTCCATGATTGACCTGTTCAAGACTACCTAAATAATCCTTAAGACTTCCTAAGTTTAGATGATGTCCACATAATCAACATCTTCCCTAACTAGAGTCATTCTTAAGATTCATCTAGGTAAGATACGAAGTGACGATTCCTATGGCCCCTTTACACCTTAAATAGACAACCGTTAAATACTCTAGATAAGTATTTATATTATTGAAGTTTTTTACTTAACTTAAATTATTACATTCATTAGTTCATTTAGAAAACATTAAACACATAAAGGACATTCAAGTAATGGTCTTGGACAAGACCTAGGAACTCCAATTAACACCTTCAAAGCTTATTGTGCAATGTCTAGATAGCGTCCTATACCAACATCTAAACCTCATAGAACTTCTCTAATGCTAATAGGTATTCCATATGATGACAATAGGAAATAACCAATATAGACCATGATACAAAAACATGGAATCCGAAGTTCTAACCTACTCCGAGGAGGATGTTCTACTTGCCAATGGTGGAACTTAGACACCTCCCATGTAGGAACATGGTTAAGGAATATGAAAGGCATACTTTGTAATCTAGTCTCATTCTTTAACTTGAACTACTTCCCTTACCATACTCATTCGGTGCTAGCCTTCGTTCTCATAGAGTAATTTACGCTTAAGGTTCATATAAAAGGGTTCCATATCAAGTTCATAACCCAATCACATTTACCTTACAAAAGAAAGGTCCACTAGGGATACCTCACAATAGCGACAATAAGCTCATCATGACTTTCTAAGGATTAATCTGATGTTGTTCCATCCAATAAACCTTAAGTTTATCTTTACTTTCACATAAAAGACCCTCTTATCCTCATTTAACATCACAAATCATTCATACATTCAAGAATAAGAGACTTTAGCATCCTTAGTTAAGACATCAGATATTCACAATAATACATGCATCAATTTTGGGACACAAGTCAACCAAGAAAAGACACACCATACTTCACTTTAACTCATAATACATGTCATTCTAGAAGCACATAGAAAGAACCCTTATTATCTTTAATTCATCCATTATACTATAATATCAACATAAATATGACCATCATAGGCTCATATAGTCAAGTAGGAATAACATACAACAACTCTATAACTATACACACACAAGCCATAATCATAGTCTAACATAATTCCCTAAATAACATCGATAGAACACATATAATTTCACCTTACTTAACATGTATATAGATATTCTCATACTTCACATAATCATCATAATACTTCAAGTAGTTTGCCGACAAGGCCATGATCATCATATTACTTAAAATAATACCGACAAGGCCACTTTAATTGAAAGTAAAACACATAACACTGCCACCATAAGTTGACCATACCAATCAAAACATAGTTGAAGTCTAATAATCATAAAATAAATGAAATAATGAAGCTTACCACCACATCATCCTCAACACCTCAATCCAATGGAAAATCACCACATTAGACATCACAAGGCCCTTTCCCATGGCCATAACCAACAAATTAACATAATTATAATAATATTCATGAAACTACGTAAAATTACTACATATTCATCAATATAATGAAACCTAGATATCAATTTACTATAATTATTACATCAATCAATAGCCTACATAAAACTACATTAGAATTGATCCAGATTAAATCAATATCAAGTAACCCATAACTTAGTAAAAAACAAGGGTTCATCCAATTCATGGGTTTGTAGGTTATTTATGTATAAAATCATCAATACAATAACAATTCAATCATAATTTATTGTTTAGGAACCATTAATGCAGTAACCGATGGAATAGATCATAAAATTGGACAATTAAACTTTGAAAACTTTAGAAAACATCTTTATAAGGATGGGCTCCTTGATGAAGGGAGTTTAAAGGATCAAAATAAATACCTCAATTAAGCTAATTCTTCAATTTGATGAATAATATCTACTAAGTTCTTCAATCCAAGCCCTTCCTTGATTTTTGGCTCCAATGGAGTTCTAGGGAATTTCTAAGGGATTTGGGGTTTTGATTTGGAAGAATGAATTCTTCTAAGTGTTAAAGACTTATATACATGTTTAAAATACCCAAAATACCCCTTATGAACCTCCAAACCTCTTATTTAGAAGTGGGGTGAAACTAAAAGTTCACCCTTCACTTGGCAGTGAACTGCACGCAAGATACAATCCCATCGACGGTTTGCAGTCGATGGACCGTTTGTCCACAAACAGACTGTCCTGTCCTTCCTTCGTTGGATTCAGAGACTCAATGTTGGTATATTCACTCTGAATACTAAGTCTCCAACAATGGCACCCATCGACGGGGCGTCGATGGCCCACAAGACGTCGATTGCCTTAATCGTTTGGGGCTGTGTTTGACAATCTTGGCACCAACTTTTGTCCTTGTTCAAGGACCCTTAGATGGTCCTTGGGGATTTTTGTCCCGATTGTTCCAATCCATACATTATTTTATACAATTTTATCACCTCTCACATGAATTTTACCAAAAACAAACACGTAAAACTCGACGAAACATGCATAGACACACAAGGTCATTTCAAGGCAACACTTTTGAATGTCATAGACGTTTTTGGATGTTTTACCTCCAAACATCATGAAACTTGACACACTGCCTATATATTTTATAGTAACTCATTTAAGGACATTATAACCTCATGAATAACACAAAAACTTATAGAACAGCCAATGAGGCACATAGGTGACTTAGTCGTCAAATGTCATAGTCGTCCCTTGACGTTTGACTTCTAATGCACCTAAACTCTTAGACACTGCCTTAATACCACATTATACATAAATCTAGGAACTTGTACCATTAAAAAAAACATGTTAGTCTCTAGTTCACCTAAGTCATTTTGCGAGGTCTTACATGTTATGAGAAGGAAATTCTTCATGTAAAGAATGTAGAGCTCTTATATGTTGAAAATGGTGTTTTTAGTTGCATTGAGTAAATTTCATGTTAATATGTTGAATTGAGTTGCATCTCATATGTTTATATGTTGTTGTTGGTTGGGCTTATAGTCTTGAGTCTATCCCTTCCTTCCAAAACATTTTAGTGTCATCAAGGGACGAATGTTCCTAGGGGGTGGTAAGTAACACTTCAAAAGTTCAAGATCTTATCTATTTCCTCAGCTGTTGATCTATGATTAGTAACAATTTCATAAGGCCTAAAATAATTTTAGCAAACCATTTAGGATGTTTCAGGGTCAAGACGTCAAGAAACGTCCATGACGTTCGGAAGCTAGTCAAATTTAACAAGTGTGACGTCCTTAGGTTTCGGGAAGGTCTGGAGGTGTTTTATGAGGTCTAGAACTTTGCCAAAGCAGCAGCCAAATTGTGCATGGCAGAAATAAGTCCATGTCACAGACTTGGGTGGTCTTTGGTCAAATCTCAAGTCTGAGCCATGGGCAGGTCACAGACTCCACTGTCTAAAAAATTAATTTAGAAAATAATGCAGAAGCAGCTCTCCGTCATGTACTTGTTCCCCGACGAAAAGCTGAAATTTGGTATTCAAGTTTGACTTTATTAAATGGTCAATTTAAGTAAGGGGACTTTTGTGTATTTCATGGAAGGACTATTTATTGATTTTAGATCAGTTGTCTACACATTTTACCCATTCAAATTAAATCCCCAGATCAAAAGCCCAAAAGCTCTCATCTCTCTCTAGTTTCTCTCTTTATTCAACCTCCATTGAAGGAAGAACAAAACATGAAGAAGAAGACCAATTTCTCTATGATTTACTTCCATATCGTGGATTAATTTTCATTCTGGTATGGTTTCTTCACTCTGGAGTTCTCTTTCCCCAAGAGGTCCTCTTAAAGTTGATTTCTAAATCACCCAATTCCAAGAGTTTTTCTATTCTAATGAGTTTTCTTCTAAACTTCAAATTGATGCTAAATTGTGATTGACTATGAATAATTAAGTGTAGATTGTTTGTAATTGATGTTAATTGATACAATTTCATGTAGATCATTTTTCTTTTCCCCAAATTCCCCAAATCTTCGATCTTGCTTGTGAATTGATGCAAATTAAAGAATAAATTGATTGTTGTATTATATATGCTTATTCATTCATGGACTGCCGAACGTAATTTATTGTTGGGATTTGATCTATTTCTTGAAGAATTCATGCTAAACTCTATTCCCTTAACCATAGGTTATCAATTGATGTTAATTTGGATAGTGTTGATGCAGTTGACTTCATTATTGTGTTAATTACTATTGAATGATGATATTACACCCATTATTGGGTTGAATTGGATGGTTGATGGTAAAACCATGGATGATGACTTGTGAAAGATATTGGGTAAGTCATTATGATCCTAAACTTTACTTCAACTATGATTACTTGTGTTTAGTGATGAAGTTATATTGAAGTATACCTTTTAATAAGATTGATTAGGGTTGGTATGATGTTGAATTGAAATGTCCTGAACTATGGATTGTGAGATGTTAGCTAAGATGTAAATGTTATAAGGATGGTTATAACTTATCAGTGTGCCTTATTATGATGTGAATATGTAAATGTGCTAATCTCACGTGTATGAATTGTAATGAAAGGAAAACACTCATGAAATTCTTATTGATCTATGATGATGATTATATAAGGGATATACCCTATGACCTAAACTATGTTTTGATAATAATGGACGAGTTAAAGACATTTTAAAAAGGGACTTTAGCTTAGCACCGTAAGATCTTGACAATGGGAGGTGTTGACATTCTATAGAGGAAGATTCACCCTATAGTTCCACATGAGGTATTGACTCCCACATGAGGGATATTCACCCTATGGATTCTCATGAGATGAGACTCCAATGCTAAATGGCATGTAGAGATTTCATGTATATCTCCTAGTTCATTATAATTTGTTGCTACCATAGGAAGACTAGCTACTGGATCCACCTAGAAAGCTATGTTATGTTTGGTTCTACTTTGGCTGGTAGACGAGATTCCATCGGTGTAAGGTTTTACAACACCGGATTCCACACTTAGCTCTTGTATTCTATGACGGTTAAGGTAAGTGTTCCCAAATGTAAAATGAAGTAATGAAATAGAGACTAACTAAGGGGACTTAAGAGGTTTGACTTAGCCTAGGTAGGGGTATCAGACTCTACCTATGCCTTGCACTAGTCTTCCTTTATGGAAGCCTTAGAAGGTTTTTATTATGTTCTATGATGTATATGTTATGTATGTGTTGACTTGTACATGTTACTGACATTATGTGATATTGGTTTCACTTATGAACATATGGGTGATCTCTATTGTTAAAGTATGATGATTTTATCTCTTAATGCTATAGTATGCTAAGTTGGGCATTGCTTATAGTTTTTGTTGAGTCTACCTGGTTGGGTAAGGTTATTGGGCCTTACTTAGACATTGCACTAGTTGACTTAATGTGGGTGTATGAGTGATGGTCTTACTTAGGTTATGACGTTATGAACTCTATTCCATACTTGTTCATATTATAACTTGATGATAGAGTTGTCATGATTATGTGTTCAGTTATGTTGATATGCATGTTGGCTTTACTAGACTTGATATTGTTGGTCTTGTGATGTACATGGTCTTGACTTCTAGTCCTTTCATTTTCTTTTGAAGATGATTTTTGTATAGCCTATATGGGGATCTTTGTTTTATTAAAGTATGAGTTAAACCCAATTGTTGAATTCGTTCTAGATGGTTTAATATGAGACATATTATAGACTTCTTATGATATTATGTTCCTATACTATGTGTGTGAAATAAAAGTAGAAGACTATGTAATTTTATTATTCGAAGAATCTATGCATACTCGATATATATATAATATATATATATATATATATATAATATATATATATCGTGTGTGTGTGTTTTTGGTGTGTGTGTGTGTGTGTGTATAAGCGAGAGGTATAAGTAAACCCCAATGAAGAAGTAAATGAAATTTTTAAATTTTTTGGATATTTAACCTATGAATGTAATGATGAAAGCTAAGAGTATATTCTTAGTCCTGTTTGAGGAAGATTCCTCTTGTTACGTCTAGGGGGGTCTCCCCGGATGTTATAATTGACTTCAACCTACATTAGGCGTTTGTTGGTTTAGCGGGTTATTATATGAGGTTTTGTGGATGGTTTTGCATCTATTGCTTCTCCCTTGAATACCTTGACCCAAAAGAGTGTGAAGTTTGAGTGGTCGGAGCCATGTGAAAGAAGCTTCCATATTTAGAAAGATAGGCTTACTTCCGCTCTAATATTGACCCTGCCAGAGGGTACTAAGGGTTTTGTGGGATATTGTGATGTATTCCAAGTGGGCTTGGGGTTCGTTATTATGCAACATGGGAAATTAGTAGACTATGCCTACAGACAACTTAATGTGCATGAGACGAATCATCCAACTCATGATCTTGAGTTAGCGGCCGTGGTATTTTCCTTGAAAATATGAAGACATTACATGTATGGTCTTCATGTTGATGTGTATACTGACCATAAGTGTCTATAATATGTGCTTACTCAAAAAGAGTTAAATCTCAGACAAAGAAGGTAGTTGGAATTGTTGAAAGATTTCGACATGAGTGTCCTCTATCACCTCAGCAAGGCTAATGTGGTTGCGGATGCTCTAAGTCACATGACCATAGGTAGTGTGTCTCATGTATAATAAGACAATGAAGACTGTTTTATCGAAAAATTGATTTCGAAAAGAGTTTGTTTTATTTTAAGGTATTTTCGACCTTTTAGGAGTCGCCACTTAATTTTTAAAGGAAAATCAAGAAAACTTATTTCCAAAACTAATTAAACAGAAAAATTTGTTTTGAAAATATTTTAGGGGGTTCGGGATTCTTATTAGTGTCTTAGGAAGGTGTAAGGCACCTAAGACACTCCGCTAACTTACGGTTTACCGGCGATCAACTTATTTGACTATTTTGTTTTAACGTTTGCAATTTGAAGTTGAACTCGTCAAAGAATTACTTAGGCAAATTTTCAAGCTTCGAACTATTTAGTTTATCTTGCAGTTTGCGTATCTTTACGAATCCTAACTTTATTAAGATTTCATCTAGACGGACTTTACTAAATTTTGCAATTTTCATTGTTTTAAAACTTAATTTGGTTTTAACCTTTGATAAAATAGATAGGCATCCGATGGGTTTGGAGTTTCTAACTCTAAATTAAACAAATTTAAACAAAACAACATAAGCAAATAGTAAAGAGATAGAGAGAGAGAGAGAGAGAGAGAGATTCGGGTCCAAGTTTTCGGGTTCTGTTCGCCTTGACCGAAACTTGGACCCACCTATTTTTTGGGTTTTCAACCCATTTTTTTTTTACCTGTCATAATCTAGACATATAAAATAAAATAAAAATACGAGAAAGGAAATTAACGAGGGCTTATGCCCATTACAAAAATACAAAATAACGATAAAGAAAGAGTCTTCTAGTCCATCTTCAATCTCCCCGGAACTTTGGTTCTCGCATGTTCGCCTTGATGACTTTGACTCGATGAATGAGATATGAGTCTCTATGACTCTCTTGAAACCCAAGGGGTAAAGAATCCGTGGGGATTCTCATGAGTTCATGCAATCAAGGCAAAAATAAAAGAGATACGAATAAGCTGATGGGATGATGTGGTAATAATAATAATAACAACGACGACTATAACAAGACATGTTTAGCACAGAGAAATAGCCAATAATTTTCCCTTAACGTTGATTAATAGAGCAACGTAGAGGCTAGCGATGAAGGCATCTTTAATAGTCATGCAGATTCATACATATATTTTATGACATGCAACTAAGCTATGACAAAGAATACACAGGATTCGGCACGCACATCAGAGAGGTTGCAAACCAACCCAACAATAAACTAAAAAAGGGACAAGACTTTTATAATTCAACTTAGCGATGAGGAGAGGAAACAAACAACATCAATAGAGAAAACAAAACTCCATTCAATCCACAAGATTGGACTAACACCTGAGAGAATTCAAAACGACGAAACAGAGCGGCCAACAGCATGTTCAAACCGTAAAGTAAGCTAAACCAACTATGTATTCCCATTCGAGCATCTCAACATACTTGACAAAACGAAAAAGAAGGCCAGCAAGGTGATGAATAACGTCACGTTATCAAACTATAGACCTTCCGAAACTGAACAATTTAAGCATCACATTATCAAGCCATAGACTTTCAGAGACGGAACAAACTAAGACTGATACGATAAAATTGATTGCAAGGGCGTCATGACGAAACAGGACAAACAGAGAGCAACACAACGAACCATCACAATGAAACAGAATCACAACATAAGACATATTCCGGATTCAAGCAAGCAAACGAAGTATGATACCCCACTTTCACAGCACCACAAACCACGACTCAAGCTCCATAAAGAAAGATTTAAAATAATAAAGAAAATGGGAGATGTACCTTCTTCGGAGCAGCGAAGCAGGGACGGGCGAGCAAGTGCGAGCTATTCCACCACACGAACACGAACGGAGTCGCTTGAAGGATTTTCCGAAAACTCTCCTAACCCAACGATTCTTAAAACTTCTGCCAATTTCAAAGAGTCGTCCCCAAAAATTATCTAACTCCAAAAAATTCCTCCTCTCTATAACCTCTTTTCAGGCGACAATAACAGGAAAAGAAAAAAACAGAGAACTCCAGCCAACAATTTCTCAACAAAAATTCCAACCAAATCCTCCCACCCAAAAGAAAACTAACCAAGAAATTGCTCCCCCCCTAATCCGAAAAGGGAAGAGGGTTATATAGAAGGTAAAGCTTAGAGTTTTCGATTCGAGGCGGGTCCAACGAATTCGAAATTTGAAATCTCTTCCAAAAGCTGAAGAATCGTACGGAAAAGGCGGGTGGAGGGACGAGATTGATTTGTGGTACTAGGCGGGCGACGTGTCTTCATCTCCCAACGAGCAAGGACGAGCAGTACGACCTGCTACGCAGTAGCTGGAGGCGTACTGCTGCCAGAGAGACGTTGGGAGAGGTCGCGTGGGGAGACGAGGGAAGAGAGATGAGACGCGTGGGGAGACGCGGGGAGACGGGGTCGCGTCTGGGAATGAGACTTTGGGAGAGGTCCGTTTTTTTGGGTCTGTCGCGTCTGGGGTTTCTGTTTTGCTGGGTTTGCGCGAGGGAGGGAGTTTGGGAGAGAGGGAGAGAGCGTGAGGGAGACGCGGGTGAGAGAGGGACGAAGAGGGAGAAGGGTCGCACTGGGGGAGGGGATTCTGTTTTTTTTTCTGCGTGCGTGAGGTGCAGGGGAAGAGGAAGGGGCGCGTGGGTTCTGGGAAAAGGGAAGAAGAAAGGGAGGAGTTGGGTCGGGTCGGGTCAAAAGGCGGGTTATGGGTTTAAGTTTAGTGGGTTGGGTTGGAGGTTTGGGCCTAGGTGTTGGGCTGGAACTATTAAATGGAATGGGTTGAGAAGGGAGTGGAGTGGGCCTGGGCAGAGAGGAAATAAAGATGGGCTGGAGTAGAATTAATTAAGACATGGGGAAGGAAGTTGAATTAATTCGACGGATGACCGATTAAAATGACGAATTCGCATTAACTAATTAACGAGCTCCTCTATTTAGTAATATAATTAAAACGAGTGATTCAAAATCATAATTTTAAACTAAAATGGCATGATCATCAAAATTGAAATATTTTGGGATGATTTTCAAATATACACAAGATATACCGGCTGTACACACAACTATGTATACACTATATCGTTATATTTTTGCAAAATTATAAAACTAATTAATTTAAATTATTTGGAAAATTTAGGAAGCTCGATAATTAATTTATACCGACGTGGGTCAAAATTGGGTGTCAACAAAGACCTAGTGAAAGATGTTCATTGGTTGGCTCGTATGGGTCTTATGTTGGAAAATTCCCCAAATGGTGGTTTTATGGTTCTTCATAACTCCCAACCGTCTTTTGTGGTTGAGGTGAAGTCTAAACAACACGTTGATCAGTAATTGATCGAGTTGAAGGAATCGGTTCTTGGTAAGCTAAATGAGTCATTCTCCTTAGGGGGAATGTTGTTTTGAGGTATCAAGGAAGGTAATTTGTTCCCAATGTTGATGATTTGAGGAATCGGATCCTTGAGGAAGCTCATGGTTCACTTTATTTTATCCATTCCGTTTCTACAAAGATGTGTCAAGACCTTAGAGAGGTATTTTGGTTGGATGTCTTAAAATGGGACATAGCGGAATTTGTTGCAAAATGTCCCGATTGTCAATAAGTAAAAGATGAGCACTAAAAGCAGAGTTGTGTACTTTAAGAAATCCAAGTTTTTACTTTGAAGTGGGAAGACATTAACATGGATTTCGTGGTAGGTTTGCCTCGGACACAAAAGCAACATGACTCTATAAAGGGGTTGTGCATAGATTCACCAAATCCTCTCATTTTATTCCTGTCAAGTCCACTTACTCGGCGGAGGATTATGCAAGGATCTTCATAGATGAGATTCTGTGTCACCATTGTATTCCGTTATCCATCATCTCAGATAGGGGTGCACAATTCACATCTAGGTTTTGGAGGTCATTCCAAAAAGGGTTTGGTATAAAGGTGAAGCTAAGCACCACTTTTCATCCCCAAATGGATGGTCAAGCAGAGCATATTATTCAAAAACTTGAGGATATGCTTAGGGATTGTATAATTGACTTTTAGGGAAATAGGGACAAACACTTGCCTTTGGTTGAATTATTATGCTTATTAAATGTACATGTTGAGTTAAGGTTATAGAAAGCATGATTCGACTAAATTTTCCTTTTCTAATGCATTGATGATTTTGTGCATTGGAGTCATACTTGGTACATGTGGTATTGTAATAAGCCATATTTATCCCTTTTCCCTAAAATTTTAGGTTCAGACCGTTGAGAAGATTGAAGTGGTTGATTGCAAGGAGGACTTGGATATTTTCCCAAGTCATTGGTGGGTCCTCAGATCCGAGGATGTTGCCAAGTTTTAATCTAGATATGATGGGCTTTGTTAGAAACATTTATTCTTTCTTTTATTATTGAGAATAATATTGTAAGCCTATAATGGAGTATGTTTTTTATTTAGCTATGCAAACATTCATACCCTTGTAGATGGTTTATATGTGAGATGAGACTTTAGACTCCTATATGATTTGTTTGGATAATAGAGAAGTCTATGTACACTTCATATGTGAGGAGTCTATTTAAGCCCATATATAGTATGTGAGAATTCTAAGTAAGGACTTGTCTTAGTCCTCTTAGAGGACGACGACGCCGTTACACCTATGGGGTACTTTGGGTCGTAAAAAAGCTTGGTATTAGAGAATGAGGTTAAGTAATTTAGGATTTATGTCTCATTAAACCACGTCTATGTAAGGTCTTATTCATAATTGTGAAGCGTGCAACACTTATGAATGAGAGAATATGTGATGCTTAGGAACTTTCACTCTTTTGTTATTCCTTAGTCTTGTGTAAGAGTCTTATCTCTATCTAGTCCTTTATTCTAATCCTTTTATTGTGCTTATAGGTAATGAATATGAGGATGAACAATGCTCAAAGGGTTGAGGAGGAGAATTTGAATGGGGCGGTTCCCCCTCAAGCTCCTCAAACCCTAAAGTTCCTATTGAAGAAGGAGCTATAACTAACGTTGAGATAAGGGCGACTATTCGTAGCTTGACTGTAGTTTTGGCTACCCAAGTTTCTAGGGATTCAAGGTTGCAAGTGAACCCTAATGCTAACACCACCGCTTCAAGGATTAGGGATTTTACAAGGATGAATCCCCCTACTTTATATGGTTCTAAGGTAGAAGAGGACCCACAAGGGTTCATTGATGAAGTGTTAGCTATGGGTGTTTCTTCTCTAGAAGAGGCAGAACTAGCTTCCTACAAACTAAAAGACGTGTCTAATGTTTGGTATGAGCAATGGAAGGATGAGAGGCCGGTTATAGAAGTCCGGATTACTTAGTAAGATTTCAAAATGTCTTTCCTTGATAGGTAATTTCCTTGCAACTAAGGGAGAGGAACATGCAAGAATTCATCAACCTTCGTCAAGGGGTTATGGGCGTGAAGGAGTGTTGCTTCAAAGTGAGTCAACTATGAAATCATGCTCCTACTATGGTTGCGGATTCTTGAGCTAAGATGAACAAAGTTGTTATGCGGATATCCGACCTTGTGGTTAATGAATGTAGGTCAGCTATGTTGATTCCTAGAATGGAGATTTCTCATCTCATGGTTCATGCTCACAAATTGAGGAGCAAAAACTTAAGCAAGTTGGTAGGAAGTGGAAGAAGGAAATAACCGAAGATGGAAATTCTTCCAAGGCTTTGAGATGCAAGAAAAAACAAGGTTCAAAAGGAGGTTTTCCAACCAAGGGCCTCCTAATGCTCCAAGGGTCAACAAGAGTAAGGTATGTACTCCGAAGCCCGAAGAGGGGAAAAATGGTGATTCTTATGTTAAGAAGCCTCATTTTTGAAAATGTGGTAGAACACATTGATGGTAATGTCACATCAAGGGAGCACCCCCTAGACGTAAGCGGCGGCGGCGTCCTCGAAGAGGACTAATACTAGATACTTAGTTTACATCATTACATTCATAGGTTAAAATGCGAAACATTTAGATCATTTCTTTATCTATCATGAGGTTTACATAGACTTCTCGCATACACATAATATATTCATATCGAGTATACATGGACCCTTCGCATAAGAATATTACATAGTCTTCTAATTTTATTGCACACTTATATATAAGATATAATAGAGTCTTAAAAATGTCTCATCTCATAACCATCTAAACAAGAGTATACAATTCGGCATAGTCCATACATCAATACAATAAAGACACATATAGGCCATATAACAATCTTTTTCAAATGAAAAGGAAAGAAGTAAAAGTCTTATAACTAGAACAACATCAATAACATGATAGTGGCATTGTCCTCGGAAGGTGAGGACCTACCCAACTAGGAGAGTGAGAATTCTAAGTCTTCCTTCAAAATCGTCACAAGCCCTTCAATGACTTGAACTTAAAATGTTGGTGAAAAGGAGAGAAATGGGGTTAGCATATCACTTGCACTAAGTATTGGATCACATGCACACACAACATAAACCATGCTAAAAAGGAACATTATATGAATCTCCTTCATAAGTCATCATCAAGGTCTTACCATTAACCATCAATTTCTACCCAAAAATGGGTTTAATATAATCATATAATAGTAACCAACATAAATATAAAGTCAATTGAATCACCACACAACAAATTCATTACTAGTTCATAGCCTAGGGTTAAAGACTTATGTCAAATTAATGATCTACTTCACAATCTAGGTACATAACTCAAGAACTATCATAATTGGATGTGAAAAAAATTACCATATAATCATAATTAACATAATAACGACAGAGAATAGTAATTCACATATTAACTAAGCCAATTATATCAATACAAGATAATTCAATTCAAGATCACAACCTAGGGTTTAGGGGAAAAGGTCATCTTTACATTACTAGGTCAATTAATCAAGAAGTAGTATAATTTAGTCATAATACATGTTAATATACTCATAATAACAAAAATAAGTCATAGACAAATAAATTCACAAGATCAATTTTGTATTGGAAGAAAATCCACTAGAATTTCATCTTTTTGAAAACAACTTGAAGGAACCCTTTTGGGAAAGAGATCCCAAAGGTGAAAGGAATCCAATACCTTTGATGGAGGAAAATTGATCTTTAGAATTCCTATAACCCTATTTTTCTTGGTCTTTAATGGAGTTTCTTTGGGAGAGACACAATAGAGAGAAGGAAGAGTAATTGGGTTTTGGGAATAATGGCAGTTGGGTTTTGTCTAATTAGCATCGGTGTCCTTAAAGGAGTCATTATCTAAATTAATTAGGATACCCTTAAAACTTACCTAATTAACTAAAAATTCAATTAAATTAACATAACCAACTAAAACGTGGCAGCGACACGTTGGCTTGACCGACGAGACCCCAACCAACGGGTCGTAGGTCAATCGACGGCCAAGGGAAAAACCGACCTGTTGGTCCATCCTTAACGACAGAGACTTGTTAAAATGGACCCTTGAACAAAATTTTTATGTGTCCACCGAATCCCCGTAAATTGGACAACGCCTTGTCGATGGGCCTCGTTGGTGTACACTGTTTCTTGACAACTTTTAGCCACAATTGCAAGGGTCTTCCTTAAGGGCCCTTCATTAGTCCTAAGGGAGTCGTACCAAAATGTTTCGACTATAAACCAACCAAAATACATGTTAAACACCTTACCACCAAATTTCATCATTTTCCGACTCTTAAAACTTAGTCAAATAGGCTAAGGCACACTAGCACTCTTGAACCTGTTACTGGACGTCATGGACGTTCTTTGATGTTTTGATTGTAGAACTTCCTACATGACTTATATACAATATTATTTACCTTAAAACAGTTACAAAACGTTTAGACAATAATGTTAGGATCTAGAACACGTCTTACACTTTCGGAGTGTTACAGGTAAGTGCCTAGTGGTATACGTAAATTCTATGGTTGTGGAAAGAGTGGCCACATGAAGAGATATTGAACTATTATGAATAATCAAGGAAGGGAACTGTTCAAGCACAAGGAGATCCCCAAATCCTGATGCTCCTAAAAAGATCACTTTTATGCTCTCCAATCCTGAGGTGATCACGATATCTCATTGGATGTTATAATTAATTTCCTTTAATATATATGATTTGATTGATCCCAGAGCTACATTGTCATTTGTGACCCCTCTTCTAGGCCTTAAATTTGAAATACTACCCGACATATTAGACGAACCTTATTTGATTTCTACCCTAGTGGGTGATTCTGTGGTGGTTAAAAGAGTCTATAAAGGTTGTCGAATTTCCTTTCCCAATAAAATTACATTAGTTGACATGATAGAACTTGATATGCTTTATTTTGATGTCATTTTGGAAATGGATTGGTTGCGTGCTTTCTTTGCCTCTATTGATTGTAGGACAAGGGTAGTAAATTTCAATTTCCAAATGAACCCATATTTGAGTGGAAGGCAGGAAACTCAAATCCTAGGGGTAAGATCATCTCATGTCAAAAAGCTTGCAAACTGATTGCAAAGGGTTGTCGCTACCGCATGTAAGAGTTAAGGATCTTGAATCCGAGGTCCTATCACAGAACCGGTACCCGTAGTGAGGAAATTTTTGGAGGTCTTTCTCGATGACCTTCTTGGAATTTCTCCTGAATGGGAGATTGACTTTGGATTAGATTTATTGCCGGATACACAACCTATTTTAATCCCTCCTTATCGGATGGCCCCAGACGAGTTGAAAAAACTAAAGACTCAACTCAAGAATTTTCTAGATAAGGGTTTTATTCAACCAAGCATATCTCCATGGGGTGACCCATTATTTTGTTTTAAGAAGAAGGATGAGTATTTGAGAATGTGTATCGACTATCATCAATTGAACAAAGTCATTGTAAAGAATAAGTACATGCTCCCTAGGATTGATGACTTGTTTGATCAACTCCGAAAAGCGAGTTACTTTTGAAAGATTGACTTGAGGTCGGGTTATCATCAACTCAAAGTGAGGGAGGTTGACATTTTGAAAATGGCATTTCGAACAAGATATGGTCACATTAAATTCCTACTGATGTCATTTGGTCTAACAAATGCCCCGGCGGCATTCACGGACCTTATGAATCGAGTTTTCAGAAAGTATATTGATTTATTTGTGATTGTCTTCATGGATGACATTTTGATATAATCTAGGAGTGAGAATTATAATATGAGACATTTGATGATTGTTTTTTCATGTTCTAAAGGATAACAAACTTTTTGCTAGGTTTAGCAAGTGTGAGTTTTGGTTGAGATCGTTTGCATTTTTTGGTCACATTGTCTCTAGTGAAGGGGTGGACGTTGATTCAATGAATACCAAAGTGGTCAAAAGTTTGCCTAGACATTTTTGTCTTACCGACAACCGATGTTTTCTAGGGTTGGCCGGTTACTATAGGAGGTTTGTTGAAGGATTCTCATCTATCACATATCCATTAATGCCTTAAGCCAGAAAATGTTCAAATTTGAATGGTCGGAATCATGTGAAAATAGCTTCCAATTATATAATAATACACTCACCTCCACTCTTGTATTGACCTTATCAGAGGGTACCAAAGGGTTTTTGGTTTATTCTGATGCCTCCGAGTGGGTCTAGGATGCGTGCTCATGCAACATGGGAAAGTCATAGTGAATGACTCTAGGCAACTCAAGCTTCATGAGAAGAATTACAAGACTCATGACCTTGAACTTGCGTCGGTAGTATTTGCCTCAAAAATTGGAGACACTATCTCTATGGGGGTACATGTTGATGTGTCAACGATCATAACATATACAATATGTATTCACTCAAATGACTTGGATATATGTCGAATAAG
>JAKWJD010000484.1:0-21370 GCA_027705065.1 Solanum peruvianum | reverse complement strand
CGTGGGAGAGTCGCGTGAGGGAGATGAGAAACGACTAGGGGCTGTTTTTTTCGTACGCAACTTCTGCGTTTTTCTGGGATTTTTGTTTTTTTTCTTTGAGAATGGCGTCTGTGTGTGTGGGGGGGATCGTATGGGGGAAGAAGGAATAGGAGAGAGGGCCGGGTCGGGTATTAGGATTGGGCGGGTAGGGAATAGAATGGGTTGGGTATTTTTAAAAATTAAAGGGGGGATGTTGGGCTGGGTTAAAAGAATTAAGAGGGGGCTGGGAAAGGAAGAGTTGGGCTACTAAAAAACGTGTGGGCCTGGGAGTTGAGGAATAAGGTGATGGGTTGGAAAGGGAATTAATTGGGTTGAGGACAAAAGTGGGCCTGGGAGTAAATTGGGAGAAGGCCCAAATTCGGTTCTTTAAAATTTAAAGGGAAAATGGGTTCAATTTAACAAATAGCCAATTGATTTAAAATAAAACGAACTTGGCATAAATTTATTAACGAGCTTATTTATTTAGTAACATAATAATTTAAATTGTAAAATAATGATTCAAAATATAATCCTGATTTAAAATAGGCTAGTTTAATAGAATACCTTCAAAACTTGAGATATATATATGTATACATACATACATATATATAATATATATATATATATATATATAATATAGATTATATAGCTATATATATATATATTTTAAATAACCACAAAATATACTATTTATATACATAATTATGTAATATATATATACTATCTAAAGTTGTGATAAGTAGCATAAAATCCACGTATTATATATATATATATATAATATATATATATATATATATAATATATATATATATATTATATATATATAATTCTTTTTGTTTTTTTTAATTTTCGCAAGATTTATAAAACTAATTAACTCAATAATTTGGAAAAACTCACGAAGCTCGATAATTGATTTATATCGACGCGGGTAAAAATTGTGTGTCAACAACTGTGCCTCATTTTACTCGGGTTGATGCAAGTAACTTGAGGAAAATGAAATTGACCGAACTAATTTTGACCAACTCCATTCGCTTTTTTTTTTTTAAAAAAGAAGGATTTTACAAAGAGTTTAGGAATTATGGCCGAACCCTTGAAAACAGGTCTCCTACATATCTCAGGCTATATGAGAATTTAGGCCACTTGTAGTTCGATAAGCTTGATTTACCGCATGATTTTGGAAAAATCAAAATCCATCTCGATACCGAATTATGAAGGTATTGAAATGCTCGAGAAAAGAATTCGAGAGCGAATATTGGAATACAGCCAAGTTTCAACATAGAATCCTCCTGCATATCCTTAAACATTCGGAATCAGGCTATGTGTAGTTCGACTCGATCGGTGGGAAAAGGAAATCTATTATGCTAGATAACCTTCGGTTTTGGACGAGCGACAAATTAAACGAGTATGAAAAGGAGGCTTGTAACCGCTTCACACCCATAATTAAGAACTTACACAGACATAATTTCCAAAGCTCTTGGCGTGTTGTCACTCCGATTGGAAACATTCTTCCGATAAATCAAAACTTCCGGATGCGAGACTGAAACCGACGGAACTAAAGAAAAACCCGCATGCCTCGAGAGGGGTGGTTCGATTGTGGTGGAAGTCGCTCCTCTGCTCGCTTCCTAAGAGTTTGACATTCCTCTTTGGACTGTGTCCCAGTTCGCTGCTAAGAAAAAGTTCCACGTTGTGCTGCATCTTTTTTGATGTCGTCTGCACCTGTGGTGTTGGAGAATTCATCCTTTTGGATGCTCTCGACAAAGACTGAGATAAAACTCGTCAGCTTAAAAAAATGCATTTAGGATGGGAGACAGTGTCTTTTTACCGTGTCGACACTTCATTGTTCTCCTCAAATCGACGTCGACTATATCGGTCTGACGTCCAGCAAATAAAGCTTATGCCTTGTGCTTTGTAAATAAAATCTTCAGTGTACTCTTCGTTTGATGCTAAAATAAATAACTAAATGAATGTTGATGTGATATTGATGTCTCTTTTGTCGTCATCTTCGATGTTTTTTTTTATCAAAATAAAAGATGCAGTTGAGGCCGATGGATAAAGGTTGCTCTTTCTTCATCCGTGTATGTCCTCTTGCGGGGCATGAATATCTTCCCGCGATACGTAAATTCTTGCGAGGTAAGAAATCCTCTCGCAATGCATAACTTTCAGCGAGGCATGAAATCTTCTCGCGATGTGCAAATTTCAACGAGGCATGGATCCTTCTCGTGATGCATAAATTTCGGCGAGGTATGAACTCTTCTCGCGATGTCAAAATTTCAGCGAAATATAAAGCCTTCTCGCGATATATAAATTTGACGAGGCATGAAATCTTCTCGTCGTGCATAAATTCAAGCGAGGTATAAAGTCTTCTCGCGATATATATATTTGACGAGACATGAAATCTTCTCGTCGTGCATAAATTCAAGCGAGGTATAAAGTCTTCTCGCGATATATAAATTTGACGAGGCATGAGGTCTTCTCGTCGTGCATAAATTCAAGCGAGGTATAAAGTCTTCTCGCGATATATAAATTTGATGAGGCATGAGGTCTTATCGTCGTGCATATATTCAAGCGAGGTATAAAGTCTTCTCGCGATATATAAATTTGACGAGGCATGAGGTCTTCTCGTCGTGCATAAATTCAAGCGAGGTATAAAGTCTTCTCGCGATATATAAATTTGACGAGGCATGAGGTCTTCTCGTCGTGCATAAATTCAAGCGAGGTATAAAGTCTTCTCGCAATATATAAATTTGACGAGGCATGAGGTCTTCTCGTCGTGCATAAATTCAAGCGAGGTATAAAGTCTTCTCGCGATACATAAATTTGACGAGGCATGATCTCTTCTCTTCGAGCATAAATTCCAGCGAGGTATAAAGTCTCCTCGCGATGTATAAATTTCAAATTCGCGATGCATGATTTTCAAGATGCATGACTTTTCGCAATGCATGATTTTCCGCGATGCATGATTTTCCGCAATGCATGATTTCCGCAATGCATGATTTTCGCGATGCAAGATTTTCGCGATGCATGTTTTTCCGCAATGCATGATTCTCGCGATGCATGTTTTTCTGCAATGCATGATTTTCGTGATGCATGATTTTTGCGCAATGCATGATTTTCCGCGATGCATGATTTTTCGCAATGCATGATTTTTAATGAGGCCTGGACGGCTCGATAATGCTCCAACTGTAACGAGGTGGATGACTTGATAATGTGCCAACTCTAACGAGGTGGATAGCTTGATAATGTTCCAAATGTAACGAGGTGGATGGCTCGATAATGTTCCAACTGTAACGAGGTGGATGCTCGATAATATTCCAACTGTAACGAGGTGGATGCTCGATAATATTCCAACTGTAACGAGGTGGATGGCCGATAATGTTCCACTGTAACAAGGTGGATGTATCGATAATGTTCCAACTGTAACGAGGTGGATGGCTCGATAATGTTCCAACTGTAACGAGGTGGATGGCTCGATAATGTTCCACTGTAACGAGGTGGATGTCTCGATAATGTTTCAACTATAATGAGGTGGATGGCTCGATAATGTTCCAACTGTAACGAGGTGGATGGCTCGATAATGTTCCACTATAACGAGGTGGATGGCTCGATAATGTTCCAGTGTAATGAGGTGGATGTCTCGATAATGTTTCAACTGTAACGAGGTGGATGGCTTGGTAATGTTCCAACTGTAACGAGGTGGATGGCTCGATAATGTTCCACTGTAAGGAGGTGGATGTCTGGATAATGTTCCACTGTAACGAGGTGGATGGCTCGATAATGTTCCAACTGTAACAAGGTGGATGACTCGATAATGTTCCAACTGTAACGAGGTGGATGGCTCTATAATGTTCCAACTGTAACGAGGTGGATGGCTCGATAATGTTCCACTGTAACGAGGTGGATGTCTCGATAATGTTACACTGTATCGAGGTGGATGGCTCGATAATGTTCCAACTGTAACGAGGTGGATGGCTCGATAATGTTCCACTGTAACGAGGTGGATGTCTCGATAATGTTCCAACTGTAACGAGGTGGATGGCTCGATAAATGTCCAATTGTAAAGAGGTGGATGGATCGATAATGGTCCAACTGTAACTAGGTGGATGTCTCGATGATAGTCCAACTGTAACGAGGTGGATGTCTCGATGATAGTCCAACTGTAACGAGGTGGACAGCTCGATAATAGTCCAACTGTGACGAGGTGGACGGCTCGATAATAGTCCAACTGTAACGAGGTGGACGGCTCGATAATAGTCCAACTGTAACGAGGTGGACGGCTCGATAATATTCCTGCAAGATAAAAAGAAGCTTGTTTAGAAATCAATTGAGGCAATATAAAGGAATAGAGATAAAATAAGGTGGAAGATTTTCAAGGTTTTGGTGAGGAGTCCACGATGGGTGCAAGTGACGCCTTTTGTCATTCTTGACAGCTTTACATAGCCACTTTTGTGACTTCAATGTTCCTGCATCCAAAGAAAAATTCTTAGTTTGAAAGACTGATTTGTGTTGGTTTTGTCTCCATGATCCTTCTTGCAGTTGGCTTGCACGCTCGCCCATTCTTTATATGACATATTTGATGGTATTTTTTGAAGACCCTCCTCAAAAATTTGTCCCGGTCTAAAATATATAAGAACTCTCATAACTTGCTTTGTTAACTCTGAGGTTGCTCATTCTGGAATTTTGAGGCCCCTCCTCAAAATTTTGTCCCAGTTTACCTCAATAAGTAACAAATGACATTTGTGGAATTTTTGAGATCATCTAAAAAATTATGTCCCAGTTGCAAGCTAGATTGTCGTAATTTTTGAGATCCACCCAAGGCTAATCTCAGTAGAATTTCGGTCTTCTGTTTTGACTTTGTTAAAGAAGTCCAAGTTCCAATGAATTTTTGAGATCCTCTCAAAAATTCTGTCCCAGTTTCCATTATGAAGAGAAATGGAAATCTTACTGGGTATTATGACCGAGCCGTTGTGGCGCCTACGTATCCCGTTGGAGCAGGAATAAGTCAAACGTAGTTCCCTTCTCAAGGGTTAACCAAAATAGGAAGTCTTGATAAAGAAAACGATCGAGGCTGACATAGGCCGCCTACGTATCTCATTCTTAAGAATTCAGGTCGAACGTAGTTCCAATACAAGAAATAATAAAGGGGGTAAATGGGGGTGACCGAAGCCTACATAGGCCGCCTACGTATCTCGTTGGAGCAGGAATCAGGTCAAACGTAGTTCCCCTCTCAAGGGTTAACCAAAATAGGAAGTCTTGATAAAGAAAACGACCGAGGCCGACATAGGCCGCCTACGTATCTCATTCTTGAGAATTCAGGTCGAACGTAGTTCCAATACAAAGAAATAATAAAGGGGGTAAATGGGGGTGACCGAAGCTGACATAGGCCGCCTACGTATCTCGTTCTCGAGAATTCAGGTCAGACGTAGTTCGTTCAAGAAATGCGCGATACATTTTCAAAAGAAAGGTAACAAAACTTCATATGCAAAATTTGGCCAATGTTATGCATTCTTCTTCTCGACCTTTGATGATGAATATCTTCAAATGACTCAATTCAGAGATGTCTTGCACTCACTCTTTAGTATCCAATATGTAATCCATTCAGGTGGTTTCATCAATATTGATCAAGTTGTTGTTGATCATGTTTTGTATCTTGTGCTTCAGAGTTGAACAATTCTCTGTGTCATGTCCAACGACTCCCATTGTTGTCTTTTCTTCTTGCAAATTTGATCGGGTAAGGAATCTTTAGGGGCCTTCGACCTTGTGAAATACGGATGATCAACCAACTTATCAACACAAATCAGTTTTAAATACCTGTCAAATTAAAAAACTCAAAAGGCCAATGTGTTAGTGCTTGGAGGCGGTAAAAAATACAAGATATCACACATAAGAGTTGCTTTGTTCGGAGATAAACTGGCCCACCAACATAAAGAAATGACTAAATAGACAGGAATTTGTCTACTTGACTTTGAGATTTAGTTAATAAAAATGTCGACTTGAGTCGAGACAAAGTTGACGGTATCTTTCATTACTGTACTTTGATTTTTGATTGAGATGTAACTCTAATTTCCTTGTAAGAGTTGGAAAAGATAAAATTTCTCAAAATTTTTTTTGATTTGAAATACTGAATCTTTTCAGATATTAGAGTATTTTTTTAAGGAAACTAAAGACTCGAAGAATATTTGGACGCACTTTGGATAGTGACTTGATATTTGTGCTTATGGGTCCTATATGAAGAAGAGTGAGCTAGAATATCTCCGGATAAAACAACATAATCACATAAGGAGTTATAACCCATAGACAAATATTGCGCGTTCTAAACAATATGTGACTCTTTTCTGCCAAGGGTTGGCCTAGCGATTTAAGGGATGTATACGTCCTCCAAATTTAAACACATAAGTATGAACGTCCGTTTAGGCCGTGGGCCATTTTGGACTCAAGGTGGTCTTTTCTAATGGGCCCAACACTCCTTGCGTGTTGGGTCGTCTTAGGCCAATGCCTACTTTTCGGTTGGGTTTCACTCTATCTTAGTTTGACTAAGAGAGTATTGTATTTAGAGTGGAATGGGTAACCCAAGCGGACTACTTGGGCTGGGACAATTAACGATCGTTGACTATCAAGTAGTCAACTACACTCGTCAGGGTGCCTCGAGAAGATTTTTGGTTAACGAACGACTGTGAACCCGCATAATCGTCCTTTAGTGGAAATGTAATAAGTGTCGTTTGACGGAAGTATGTATGTTATGCATGCAACAGTTAAAACCTGAATAATCTAAACACTTAAACAATAAAATCAAACAATCAAATATGTTAATCTTAAAGTTAGAATCCTCCAAAGTTCCCCAGCGGAGTCGCCATTCTTTTTTATCGAAAAATATATTTCGAAAAGGTTTACTTATTTTTAAGGATATTTTCGACTTTTAGGAGTCGCCACTTAATTTTGAGAAAATTAAGAAAACTCATTTCAAAACAACTTAAACAGAAAAAAAAGTTTTGAAAATATTTTAGGGGGTTCGGGATTCTTATTAGTGTCTTAGGAAGGTGTTGAAGGCACCTAAGACACTCGTTTAATACGGTTTTCCGACGATTAACTTATTTGACTATTTTGTTTTAACTTTTGCAATTTTTGAAGTTGAGCTTATTTCATTTAAAAAATTTTACAAGTTTTGCAACATTTATTGTTTTTAAGATTCTGTTAAGCTAAACTTTTTAAATTTTATTTCTAAACGACTTTCAAATTCGAACATCTTTAGAGTTCCAAATTTTTTAGTTTCGAGTTTGATAAAGCAAAAGGCATTTGATGGGGTTTGGAGTTTTCCAACCTTAGACTAAAGATAGTCCACGCAAACATATAAAACAAGTAATGGGGAGGGGAGAGAGAGAGAGAGATTTGGGTCCAAACT
This sequence comes from Solanum peruvianum, assembly GCA_027705065.1. Taxonomy (NCBI): domain Eukaryota; kingdom Viridiplantae; phylum Streptophyta; class Magnoliopsida; order Solanales; family Solanaceae; genus Solanum; species Solanum peruvianum. The sequence goes on along the minus strand of JAKWJD010000484.1, from coordinate 13,956 downwards.
CGGGTTCTGTTCGCCTTGACCGAGTTTTGGACCCGCCTGTTTCTTGGGTTTTGACCCACTTTTGTACCTGTCCTAATCTAAACATATAATTACAAGAAAAATAAAAGGGACAAGGGCTTATGCCCATTACAAGAAAATACAAAATGTAAAGAAAGGAGATCTTCTAATCCATTTTGGATTTCTTCAATACTCCAAGCTTCGACATCTCTTCATCGGTTTCAAGGCTTGACTCGATGAAGGAAATTTGCGAGTCTTTACGACTCGTCTCGAAATGCAAAGAGTTATGAAGTCCGGGGGAACTCGAGCGGATTTTTACATGCAAGGAACAGAAAGACGGAGTAGCATACAGGGTGACAATCTTAAAGCAGAACACAACAACTCCGGGGCAGCCAATATCAACTACATAGCACAAATTTATAACCGAAAAGATAATAGTATGTGCAAACACATGCATGGATTTAGGACAGGGCGAAATGAAAGAATCACATCGACATGGAAATAACCCTCAGCAAAAGCAGAACATTTGGACTTCTTCCAAATTTACATTAACTTAAAGAGAACTTTCATTGTCGGTCACACCACCAACCATATTGAATCTAAACATATAAACAAAACGATATTAAACAAATATCAACTCTAGCATACACACCCTCAAAACGAACACATGAAGGCTGTCCAACAACGATGCGAGAATCCAATTCAAACTCACATATTCCAGCTAAACCCAACGACAAATAAAGCAAATGACTGCAGATGGGCAATTCCCCGATAAATAAATTTTAACAACATTGAAACACACGAGAAAAAGAAGAAGAGGAGGCGACATAGGACTTTTATTCGCTACAGAAACGGAATGATGCATTCGATGACAGAATGAAGCATATTAACACAAAATAAATATTAAAAAAAAACTATTCTACATGTTATGCATTTCAGATTCGACTACAACAAACCAAAACGTAACATCTCTTCCTCTACGGCGACAACAACAACAGCTTAAACTCATAAAGAAAAACTATTAAAGTGAAAAAATATACCTTCTTCGAGGCAGCGATTGAAACGTTAGCGAGCAGTAACAGCGACAGCCTCCACCCAAACGAAACACGAACGAGAATACGATATCGTAATCAAGGCGGAAGCGAAACTCTGTTTCGAACCCCTTTGGCTAACATTTTGAAAAAGAAATGAGAGGGAGGGGAACTCTCTTTGCTTCTCGTCTTCTGAAACAAACAGGCAAGAGACAGAAATTTTTTGAAAATCTGTCTCCACCCTTTGTGATAAAATGGTTTCCAAAGAAAGTTCCTAACCTCCAAATTTCAACACTCAAAATTCTAACCCAAGTTCTGCCTCTCTCAATTTTTGACAAAAAATCTCCATTTCTGTTTTATCGAAAAAATATTTCGAAAAGGTTTACTTATTTTTAAGGATATTTTCGACTTTTAGGAGTCGCCACTTAATTTGAGAAAAATAAGAAAACTCATTTTCAAAACAACTTAAACAGAAGAAAAAAATGTTTGAAAATATTGTAGGGGGTTCAGGATTCTTTTTAGTTTCTTAGGAAGGTGTTGAAGGCACCTAAGACACTCCGTTAAATACGGTTTTCCGACGATTAACTTATTTGACTATTTTGTTTTAACTTTTGCAATTTTTGAAGTTGAGCTATTTCATTTAAACAAATTTACAAGTTTTGCAACATTTATTGTTTTTAAGATTCTGTTAAAGCTAAACTTTTTAAATTTTATTTCTAAACGACGTTCAAATTCGAACATCTTTAGAGTTCCAAATTTTTTAGTTTCGAGTTTGATAAAGAAAAAGGCATTTGATGGGGTTTGGAGTTTTCCAACCTTAGACTAAAGATAGTCCACGCAACATATAAAACAAGTAATGGGGAGGGAGGAGAGAGAGAGAGAGATTTGGGTCCAAACTCGGGTTCTGTTCGCCTTGACCGAGTTTTGGACCCGCCTGTTTCTTGGGTGTTGACCCACTTTTGTACCTGTCCAATCTAAAACATATAATTACAAGAAAAATAAAAGGGACAAGGGCTTATGCCATTACAAGAAAAAAAAAAACAAAATGTAAAGTAAGGAGGTCTTCTAATCCATTCTGGATTTCTTCAATACTCCAAGCTTCGACATCTCTTCATCGGTTTCAAGGCTTGACTCGATGAAGGAAATTTGCGAGTCTTTACGACTCGTCTCAAAATGCAAAGAGTTATGAAGTCCGGGGGAACTCGAGCGGATTTTTACATGCAAGGAACAGAAAGACGGAGTAGCATACAGGGTGACAATCTTAAAGCAGAACACAACAACTCCGGGGCAGCCAATATCACATACATAGCACAAATTTATAACCGAAGAGATAATAGATGTGCAAACACATGCATGGATTTAGGACTGGGCGAAATGAAAGAATCACATCGACATTGAAATAACCCTCAGCAAAAGCAGAACATTTGGACTTCTTCCAAATTTACATTAACTTAAAGAGAACTTTCACTGTCGGTCACACCACCACCATATTGAATCTAAACATATAACAAAACGATATTTAACAAATATCACTCTAGCATACACACCCTCAAAACGAACACATGAAGGCTGTCCAACAACGATGCGAGAATCCAATTCAAACTCACATATTCCAGCTAACCAACGACAAAAGCAAATGACTGCATATGGGCAATTCCCCGATAAATTTTAACAACATTGAAACACACGAGAAGAAGAAGAAGAAGAGGCGACATAGGACTTTTATTCGCTACAGAAACGGAATGATGCATTCGATGACAGAATGAAGCATATTAGCACAAAATAAATATTAAAAAAACTATTCTACATGTTATGCATTTAAGATTCGACTACAACAAACCAAAACGTAACATCTCTTCCTCTACGGCGACAACAACAACAGCTTAAACTCATAAAGAAAAACGATTAAAGTGAAAAAATATACCATCTTCGAGGCAGCGATTGAGACGTTAGCGAGCAGTAATAGCGACAGCCTCCACCCAAACGAAACACGAACGAGAATACGATATCGTAATCAAGACGGAAGCGAAACTCTGTTTCGAACCCCTTTGGCTAACAGTTTTAAAAAGAAATGAGAGGGAGGGGAACTCTCTTTGCTTCTCGTCTTCTGAAACAAACAGGCAAGAGACAGAAATTTTTTGAAAATCTGTCTCCACCCTTTGTGATAAAATTGTTTCCAAAGAAAGTTCCTAACCTCCAAATTTCAACACTCAAAATTCTAACCCAAGTTCTGCCTCTCTCAATTTGACAAAAATCTCCATTTCTGTTTTATCGAAAAAAAATTTTCGAAAAGGTTTACTTATTTTAAGGATATTTTGACTTTTAGGAGTCGCCACTTAATTTTGAGAAAATTAAGAAAACTCATTTTCAAAACAACTTAAACAGAAAAAAATGTTTTGAAAATATTGTAGGGGGTTCAGGATTCTTTTTAGTGTCTTAGGAAGGTGTGAAGGCACCTAAGACACTCCGTTAAATACAGTTTTCGACGATTAACTTATTTGACTATTTTGTTTTAACTTTGCAATTTTTGAAGTTGAGCTTATTTCATTTAAACAAATTTACAAGTTTTGCAACATTTATTGTTTTTAAGATTCTGTAAAAGCTAAATTTTAAATTTTATTTCTAACGACTTTCAATTCGAACATCTTTAGAGTTCCAAATTTTTTAGTTTCGAGTTTGATAAAGCAAAAGGCATTTGATGGGGTTTGAGTTTTCCAACCTTAGACTAAAGAAGATAGTCCGCAAACATATAAACCAGGAATGGGGAGGGGAGAGAGAGAGGAGAGAGATTTGGGTCCAAACTCGGGTTCTGTTCGCTTTGACCGAGTTTTGGACCCGCCTGTTTCTTGGGTTTTGACCCACTTTTGTACCTGTCCTAATCTAAACATATAATTACAAGAAAAATAAAAGGGACAAGGGCTTATGCCCATTACAAGAAAATACAAAATGTAAAGTAATCCATTTTGGATTTCTTCAATACTCCAAGCTTCGACATCTCTTCATCGGTTTCAAGGCTTGACTCGATGAAGGAAATTTGCGAGTCTTTACGACTCGTCTCGAAATGCAAAGAGTTATGAAGTCCGGGGGAACTCGAGCGGATTTTTACATGCAAGGAACAGAAAGACGGAGTAGCATACAGGGTGACAATCTTAAAGCAGAACACAACAACTCCGGGGCAGCCAATATCAACTACATAGCACAAATTTATAACCGAAGAGATAATAGTATGTGCAAACACATGCATGGATTTAGGACTGGGCGAAATGAAAGAATCACATCGACATTGAAATAACCCTCAGCAAAAGCAGAACATTTGGACTTTTTCCAAATTTACATTAACTTAAAGAGAACTTTCACTGTCGGTCACACCAACACCATATTGAATCTAACATATAAACAAAACGATATTTAACAAATATCAAACTCTAGCATACACACCTCAAAACGAACACATGAGGCTGTCCAACAACGATGCGAGAATCCAATTCAAACTCACATATTCCAGCTAAACCCAAGACAAAATAATAAATCAAATGACTGCCTATGGGCAATTCCGATAAATTTTAACAATTGAAACACACGAGAAGAAGAGAAGAGGAGGCGACATAGGACTTTTATTCGCCTACAGAAACGGAATGATGCATTCGATGACAGAATGAAGCATATTAGACAAAAATAAATATTAAAAAAAAACTATTCTACATGTTATGCATTTCAGATTCGACTACAACAAACCAAAACGTAACATCTCTTCCTCTACGGCGACAACAACAACAGCTTAAAGTCATAAAGAAAACGATTAAAGTGAAAAAAATATACCATCTTCGAGGCAGCATGACGAGCGTTAGCGAGCAGCAGTAACAGCGACAGGCTCCACCCAAACGAAACACGAACGAGAATACGATATCGTAATCAAGACGGAAGCGAAACTCTGTTTCGAACCCCTTTGGCTAACCGTTTTAAAAAGAAATGAGAGGGAGGGGAACTGTCTTTGCTTCTCGTCTTGAAACAAACAGGCAAGAGACAGAAATTTTTTGAAAATCTGTCTCCCCCTTTGTGATAAAATGGTTTCCAAAGAAAGTTCGTAACCTCCCAAATTTCAACACTCAAAATTCTAACCCAAGTTCTGCCTCTCTCAATTTGACAAAAATCTCCATTTCTGTTTTATCGAAAAAAATATTTCGAAAAGGTTTACTTATTTTTAAGGATATTTTCGACTTTTAGGAGTCGCCACTTAATTTTGAGAAAATTAAGAAAACTCATTTTCAAAACAACTTAAACAGAAAAAAATGTTTTGAAAATATTGTAGGGGGTTCAGGATTCTTTTTAGTGTCTTAGGAAGGTGTTGAAGGCACCTAAGACACTCCGTTAAATACGGTTTTCCGACGATTAACTTATTTGACTATTTTGTTTTAACTTTTGCAATTTTTGAAGTTGAGCTTATTTCATTTAAACAAATTTACAAGTTTTGCAACATTTATTGTTTTTAAGATTCTGTTAAAGCTAAACTTTTTAAATTTTATTTCTAAACGACTTTCAAATTCGAACATCTTTAGAGTTCCAATTTTTTTAGTTTCGAGTTTGATAAAGCAAAAGGCATTTGATGGGGTTTGGAGTTTTCCAACCTTAGACTAAAGATAGTCCACGCAAACATATAAAACAAGTAATGGGGAGGGGAGAGAAAGAGAGATTTGGGTCCAAACTCGGGTTCTGTTCGCCTTGACCGAGTTTTGGACCCGCCTGTTTCTTGGGTTTTGACCCACTTTTGTACCTGTCCTAATCTAAACATATAATAACAAGAAAAATAAAAGGGACAAGGGCTTATGCCCATTACAAGAAAATACAAAATTTAAAGTAAGGAGGTCTTCTAATCCATTTTGGATTTCTTCAATACTCCAAGCTTCGACATCTCTTCATCGGTTTCAAGGCTTGACTCGATGAAAGAAATTTGCGAGTCTTTACGACTCATCTCAAAATGCAAAGAGTTATGAAGTCCGGGGGAACTCGAGCGGATTTTTACATGCAAGGAACAGAAAGACGGAGTAGCATACAGGGTGACAATCTTAAAGCAGAACACAACAACTCCGGGGCAGCCAATATAAACTACATAGCACAAATTTATAACCGAAGAGATAATAGTATGTGCAAACACATGCATGGATTTAGGACTGGGCGAAATGAAAGAATCACATCGACATGGAAATAACCCTCAGCAAAAGCAAAACATTTGGACTTCTTCCAAATTTACATTAACTTAAAGAGAACTTTCACTGTCGGTCACACCACCAACCATATTGAATCTAAACATATAAACAAAACGATATTTAACAAATATCAACTCTAGCATACACACCCTCAAAACGAACACATGAAGGCTGTCCAACAACGATGCGAGAATCCAATTCAAACTCACATATTCCAGCTAAACCCAACGACAAATAAAGCAAATGACTGCATATGGGCAATTCCCCGATAAATTTTAACAACATTGAAACACACGAGAAGAAGAAGAAGAGGAGGCGACATAGGACTTTTATTCGCTACAGAAACGGAATGATGCATTCGATGACAGAATGAAGCATATTAACACAAAATAAATATTAAAAAAAAACTATTCTACATGTTATGCATTTCAGATTTGACTACAACAAACAAAAACGTAACATCTCTTCCTCTACGGCGACAACAACAACAGCTTAAACTCATAAAGAAAAACGATTAAAGTGAAAAAATATACCTTCTTCGAGGCAGCGATTGAGACGTTAGCGAGCAGTAACAGCGACAACCTCCACCCAAACGAAACACGAACGAGAATACGATATCGTAATCAAGACGGAAGCGAAACTCTGTTTCGAACCCCTTTGGCTAACAGTTTTAAAAAGAAATGAGAGGGAGGGGAACTCTCTTTGCTTCTCGTCTTCTGAAACAAACAGGCAAGAGACAGAAATTTTTGAAAATCTGTCTCACCCTTTCTGATAAAATGGTTTCCAAGAAAGTTCCTAACCTTCAAATTTCAACACTCAAAATTCTAACCAAAGTTCTGCCTCTATCAATTTTTGACAAAAATCTCCATTTCTGTTTTATCGAAAAAAATATTTCGAAAAGGTTTACTTATTTTTAAGGATATTTTCGACTTTTAGGAGTCGCCACTTAATTTGAGAAAATTAAGAAAACTCATTTCCAAAACAATTAAACAGAAAAAAATGTTTGAAAATATTGTAGGGGGTTCAGGATTCTTTTTGGTGTCTTAGGAAGGTGTTGAAGGCACCTAAGACACTCCGTTAAATACGGTTTTCCGACGATTAACTTATTTGAATATTTTGTTTTAACTTTTGCAATTTTTGAAGTTGAGCTTATTTCATTTAAACAAATTTACAAGTTTTGCAACATTTATTGTTTTTAAGATTCTGTTAAAGCTAAACTTTTTAAATATTATTTCTAAACGACTTTCAAATTCGAACATCTTTATAGTTCCAAATTTTTTAGTTTCGAGTTTGATAAAGCAAAAGGCATTTGATGGGGTTTGGAGTTTTCCAACCTTAGACTAAAGATAGTCCACGAAAACATATAAACCAGGAATGGGGAGGGGAGAGAGAGAGAGAGAGATTTGGGTCCAAACTCGGGTTCTGTTCGCCTTGACCGAGTTTTGGACCCGCCTGTTTCTTGGGTTTTGACCCACTTTTGTACCTGTCCTAATCTAAACATATAATTACAAGAAAAATAAAAGGGACAAGGGCTTATGCCCACTACAAGAAAATACAAAATGTAAAGTAAGGAGGTCTTCTAATCCATTTTGGATTTCTTCAATACTCCAAGCTTCGACATCTCTTCATCGGTTTCAAGGCTTGACTCGATGAAGGAAATTTGCGAGTCTTTACGACTCGTCTCGAAATGCAAAGAGTTATGAAGTCCGGGGGAACTCGAGCGGATTTTTACATGCAAGGAACAGAAAGACGGAGTAGCATACAGGGTGACAATCTTAAAGCAGAACACAACAACTCCGGGGCAGCCAATATCAACTACATAGCACCAATTTATAACCGAAGAGATAATAGTGTGCAAACACATGCATGGATTTAGGACTGGGCGAAATGAAAGAATCACATCGACATGGAAATAACCCTCAGCAAAAGCAAAACATTTGGACTTCTTCCAAATTTACATTACTTAAAGAGAACTTTCACTGTCGGTCACACCACCAACCATATTGAATCTAAACATATAAAAAAATGATATTTAACAAATATCAACTCTAGCATACACACCCTCAAAACGAACACATGAAGCTGTCAACAACGATGCGAGAATCCAATTCAAACTCACATATTCCAGCTAAACCCAACGACAAATAAGCAAATGACTGCATATGGGCAATTCCCCGATAAATTTTAACAACATTGAAACACACGAGAAGAAGAAGAAGAGGAGGCGACATAGGACTTTTATTCGCTACAGAAACGGAATGATGCATTCGATGACAGAATGAAGCATATTAACACAAAATAAATATTAAAAAAAAACTATTCTACATGTTATGCATTTCAGATTCGACTACAACAAACCAAAACGTAACATCTCTTCCTCTACGGCGACAACAACAACAGCTTAAACTCATAAAGAAAGACGATTAAAGTGAAAAAATATACCTTCTTCGATGCAGCGATTCAGACGTTAGCGAGCAGTAACAGCGACAGCCTCCACCAAAACGAAACACGAACGAGAATACGATATCATAATCAAGACGGAAGCGAAACTCTGTTTCGAACCCCTTTGGCTAACAGTTTTAAAAAGAAATGAGAGGGAGGGGAACTCTCTTTGCTTCTCGTCTTCTGAAACAAACAGGCAAGAGACAAATTTTTTTTGAAAATCTGTCTCCACCCTTTGTGATAAAATGGTTTCCAAAGAAAGTTCCTAACCTCCAAATTTCAACACTCAAAATTCTAACCCAAGTTCTGCCTCTCTCAATTTTTGACAAAAATCTCATTTTCTGTTTTATCGAAAAAAATATTTCGAAAAGCTTTACTTATTTTTATGGATATTTTCGACTTTTAGGAGTCGCCACTTAATTTTGAGAAAATTAAGAAAACTCATTTTCAAAACAATTAAACAGAAAAAAAGTTTTGAAAATATTGTAGGGGGTTCAGGATTCTTTTTAGTGTTTAGGAAGGTGTTGAAGGCACCTAAGACACTCCGTTAAATACGGTTTTCCGACGATTAACTTATTTGACTATTTCTTTTAACTTTTGCAATTTTTAAAGTTGAGCTTATTTCATTTAAACAAATTTACAAGTTTTGCAACATTTATTGTTTTTAAGATTCTGTTAAAGCTAAACTTTTAAATTTTATTTCTAAACGACTTTCAAATTCGAACATCTTTAGAGTTCCAAATTTTTTAGTTTCGAGTTTGATAAAGCAAAAGCATTTGATGGGGGTTGATGGGGTTTGGAGTTTTCCAACCTTAGACTAAAGATAGTCCACGCAAACATATAAAACAAGTAATGGGAAGGGGGAGAGAGGAGAGAGAGATTGGGGTCCAAAACGGGTTCTGTTCGCCTTGACCGAGTTTGGACCGCTTGTTTCTTGGGTTTTGACCACTTTTGTACCTGTCCTAATCTAAACATATAATTACAAGAAAAATAAAAGGGACAAGGGCTTATGCCCATTACAAGAAAATACAAAATCTAAAGTAAGGAGGTCTTCTAATCCATTTTGGATTTCTTCAATACTCCAAGCTTCGACATCTCTTCATCGGTTTCAAGGCTTGACTCGATGAAGGAAATTTGCGAGTCTTTACGACTCGTCTCGAAATGCAAAGAGTTATGAAGTCCGGGGGAACTCGAGCGGATTTTTACATGCAAGGAACAGAAAGACGGAGTAGAATACAGGGTGACAATCTTAAAGCAGAACACAACAACTCCGGGGCAGCCAATATCAACTTCATAGCACAAATTTATAACCGAAGAGATAATAGTATGTGCAAACACATGCATGGATTTAGGACTGGGCGAAATGAAAGAATCACATCGACATGGAAATAACCCTCAGCAAAAGCAGAACATTTGGACTTCTTCCAAATTTACATTAACTTAAAGAGAACTTTCACTGTCGGTCACACCACCAACCATATTGAATCTAAACATATAAACAAAACGATATTTAACAAATATCAACTCTAGCATACACACCCTCAAAACGAACACATGAAGGCTGTCCAACAACGATGCGAGAATCCAATTCAAACTCACATATTCCAGCTAAACCCAAAGACAAATAAAGAAAATGACTGCATATGGGCAATTCCCTGATAAATTTTAACAACATTGAAACACACGAGAAGAAGAAGAAGAGGAGGCGACATAGGACTTTTATTCGCTACAGAAACGGAATGATGCATTTGATGACAGAATGAAGCATATTAACACAAAATAAATATTAAAAAAAAACTATTCTACATGTTATGCATTTCAGATTCGACTACAACAAACTAAAACGTAACATCTCTTCATCTACGGCGACAACAACAACTGCTTAAACTCATAAAGAAAAACGATTAAAGTGAAAAAATATACCTTCTTCGAGGCAGCGATTGAGACGGTAGCGAGCAGTAACAGCGACAGCCTCCACCCAAACGAAACACGAACGAGAATACGATATCGTAATCAAGACGGAAGCGAAACTCTGTTTCGAACCCCTTTGGCTAACAGTTTTAAAAAGAAATGAGAGGGAGGGGAACTCTCTGTGCTTCTCGTCTTCTGAAACAAACAGGCAAGAGACAGAATGTTTTTGAAAATCTGTCTCCACCCTTTGTGATAAAATGGTTTCCAAAGAAAGTTCCTAACCTCCAAATTTCAACACTCAAAATTCTAACCCAAGTTCTGCCTCTCTCAATTTTTGACAAAAATCTCCAACCCTCTACGATGTAACTCTCCAAATTTCCCCAAAAATCGTCCAACCACTCAAACAGTGAGTAATGGCAATATATATAGCCATTTGACGGATGGAGAGCGGGGGGAAATCCTGAAAAGAGCTGGGCAAATTCAAGATTCTCCCCCCCCCTTGCCATTTGAATTCGAAATTCTGCAAAGAGATAAGGGTGAAAAGTGTCATCGTACAGCCTTCTAACGGAATCAAAATCGCAGCCATTCGATCCTCAAGCAAGGACGAGTGAGCACACGAGATTGAGACACTTGGCCTGCGAAAGACGCGTCTTTTTTTTTTTGCTGGAATCGTACGAGCCTGCAGGGGTTCGGCCAAATGCTGAAAAGGGAGAAGAGAGGGACGCATCACGTGCGATGTAAAGGAGAGGAGAGAGAGGAGGGAGGGAGACGAGAAACGACTGGGGGCTGTTTTTTTCGTACGCAGCTTTCTGCGTTTTTTCTGGGAATTTTTGTTTTTTTCTTTGAGAATGGCATCTGTTGGTGTGTGGGGGGATCGTATGGGGGAAGAAGGAATAGGAGAGAGGGCCGGGTCTGGTATTAGGATTGGGCGGGTAAGGAATAGAATGGGTTGGGTATTTTTAAAAATTAAAGGGGGGATGTTGGGCTGGGTTAAAGAATTAAAGAGGGGGCTGGGAAAGGAAGAGTTGGTCTGCTAAAAACGTGTGGGCCGGGAGGAGTTGAGGAATAAGGTGATGGGTTGTAAAGGGAATTAATTGGGTTGAGGAAAAAAGTGGGCTGGGAGTAAATTGGGAGAAGGCCCAAATTCGGTTCTTTAAAATTGAAAGGGAAAATGGGTTCAATTTAACAAATAGCCAATTGATTTAAAATAAAACGAACTTGGTATAAATTTATTAACGAGCTTATTTATTTAGTAACATAATTATTTAAATTGTAAAATAATGATTCAAAATATAATCATGATTTAAAATAGGCTACTTTAATAGAATACCTTCTAAACTTGAGATATATATATATATATATATATATAATATATATTATATATATATATATATTATATATATCTATATATATATATATATATATATATATTGTTTCTTTATTTTATTATTTTTTTCGCAAGATTTATAAAACTAATTAACTTAAATAATTTGGAAAAACTCACGAAGCTCGATAATTAGTTTAGCCGACGCGGGTCAAAATTGGGTGTCAACATATATATATATATTATATTAATATATAATATATTAATATATATATATATAGATATATTATATAGATATATATATAATATTATATATATATATATATATAATATACACTTCGACCTCACGTATATATTCTGAGATACATGTATCTAGGTATTTTGTCACAAACAAATAAAGTTGAAAAATATCTTTTGGACCTAATATAACCATAAGGGGTGATAGCTAAATGAGTGATCCATTAGTTAATATAACTCTGAAACCTTACTCAGTCTATATAAACTGTTAGGTTGTGGAGCTGATTAATATATAAAAGTTAATATATCCCCCATCCCAAAGAGGGATTTGGGGCAGCGCCCCTACCTAAATTTTGGGCTTTACTATTTATTCTTCATTTATTCTCTGTAACCAAAAATACTCTGATTTATTCATATAAATATACCCCACCGCCGTGGAAGTTTACTCACGGGGTGTTACCACGAAATATTAGGTTTTCTCTTTCTCTCTCTAGATCTCTCGTCTCATTCTCTTGAAAGTTCTGGTGTTCTTCATTCATAAACTGTGTGTGGTGAATTCGATCCTAACATAAACTTCCTTACAAGAGTTGGAAATTGTGTCTAAATCGTTTAAAATGGTGAGAGCTTGTTATTTTGGGTTCATTTTTTGCTTGATTGAAGTTGATAAATAATTTGTATTTATGATTTCATGATCTTAATTTATGAGTTTTAAAATATTCTCTTCATTTTTTACAATAATTAAAAATTTGATCTTTCGTTTTTGGTTTTTTTTTTTGTATTAGTGATTTTGAAAAATTATTTACCCTTTTTAATTAATGATCTTGATTTTCATTTTTTTTGTTATCCTTCATTCCAATAGATTTTGTAATTGTCGACGTTTACGTGATCCATGTATTTATAAATTAACTTAGTATACATCATGTGTCTTCATTAAACAATTCATCTACTTATTTATTAACTCTCTTGTATGATCAATTTGTTTTAATATGGTTCAACATTTTTTTGCTCTTATCACTTTTTATTTTTAATACACAACATGACAAATTTCATTATTTTTACTGGATTTTTCTTGAAATTTGATTAATCTATGTTAAATTTTTTAAAAATTTTCAAGAAATTCGTAACGACTAAGATATCAAAAGGAAAATGGGATGTTTGTCAAGAATGCAATATGCATTTAGGTATTGGCCCCTTGGAGAATATCAAGTAAATATGATTCTCCACTTAAAATATTTTTTATTGTTAGATATAGTGACGTATATATTGTTTTAGCTTCCACCAAGTATATTTACTTTTAACTATAGTTTTCTCCAAAAAATCAAATATTTGAAATCATTCTCTATATTGACTAGCAATACTTTTCATGTAATTTTAAAAAATGTATATTTAATTTTAAAAACTTCAATGATTTGTGCCTGAGATAATTAGAACCATAATGTTGCAAGAAGCAAACAGAAACACAAATAGTTTTATATGGCCTTGTCAGGAGAACTTCTGTCACTACAACTGTAGAGGTGGATCTATCAATTTATGTTTAAGGATTCTTAATTCTAAAAGAAAATAAAAATATCTTATTAAGTTATAAATATAATGTTTAAACTCCCTTCATAATATTTTATGTTAAAGTGTTACTCCATTAGGTGTCTAAGAATATTTATAAAACAAATGTTGATTCATTAGCTATGTTTATTTGAAGTAATTTTCGTGAAGTCGATAAATCATTACACATTTCATTTCATAAATTTAAAGAATTTATATCAAAATTCATAGTTTCAACCCTTATAATTTAACATTTTATAAGTAAATTTTC